>PGWS01038650.1:0-33024 GCA_002896235.1 Cicer reticulatum
AGTATTTGAAAGACTAACTCACTGACACACTTCAAAATGTAATCATTACCCTACCTTATGACAAGCTAAAATATAATTATTCTAGGATTACTTTAAAATATGAATACGAACATTCACATTTATCTCTAGTAAACAAGAATTCATCCTCATATGCTCTCTTCCAATTATAGCACATAAACTCAATTTCTTCAAACTACCTCATCTTACTTTTAACAACCTTATACCGTATACGAACATACACTCGCACTACTATACTTTTACATGGTCAAATCACAGGTTACTCAAACTCTTACCGAATATTTAACCCCCCATACATCACTTCATATGGACAATGCTCTAGTCTTTCACACAAGCTACCAAGTACGATTATCTCAAACTCCATTTACATGATGTTCATATCTTGTCTAAGTTCGACGTTATATTGCTTAAAACTGGCATTACCTACTATCCCAATGTTTGATATGGTCACTAAAATAAGAAATGAAATTCAACTAATCAAGAGTTAAACTTTTAACGCTCTCATGACTATTTACCTTGAACTTTATCACTATAATCAATGAAATTTAAATCATATAAAAGTAAAATGGGATCATTGTTACTTCCAATGATGATGTGGTACACAAGTTGATACGTAGAAACACACAAACCTTTTTATAATAATTATATCTTTAAATTATGAAAATATAGTGAGGTCAAATAATGATTAGAAAAAATAAAATTTATTTTTATCACATAATTGTAAACAGTTCACAGCAATTCATAATTTCATATATTCATTTAAAATATAATACGAAAATTTCTTTACATGATAAATTGACATGGTAAAATTGAAATAGCGAAGTGTGCTTGTCACATTTAATAGTTTCAATATGGAAGAAATACATAGCCACTGTATAATTCAGATAATAAGGGAAACATATAAATTTATAGAATATTAATTACTAATGCAATCAAATGTAAAATGAAAAATATTCTTTAAGTGTCTATATTCTAAAATCAAAACATCAGCTCCCTCTCGCTCAGTTTTTTATATTTTTTCTTCACACAAATTATTAAAGATAGAACACAATATTGAAATTTTTAACTTTTAATCTTGAAAACCTGAGCATGGCTAAGTTGCACTATTAGCGCATTATTTTAAATACAACCAAACCTTATATAGAACAATTATTATTAAATACATATATAATATGATTAACAAATAGTATAACGTATATAACAAATATTGATCCATTAAATAATTTACATCTTCGGAGCTTTATTTTCACTCCCGAGCCATCATAACTATTTAATCTTTTTATTTAGATTCCTTAACAATTCGAGATTCCAAAAAAAATCCTAAACTTAATATTAGGTGTCTATTCAACATAACCAAATATCATAACAATTCTAGCAAAATTAGTTTGCAAATCAGAAAAATAAGAACATGAGTCTATCTAAATATAGAGATGATCACTAATATTATCTTTCTTTTTCTAGTCAATCAACAATACTCAATTATAGTGTTTCAGTTAGGGTTGCCACTCTCGTTACAAGCTAAGAATCAAGTTTATTACCTTTTTCAATAAGAATAAATTTTCTTACCAAATATGATTGATATCAGTTTGAGCTCCAAGAATCAAACATTATGCCCTTCCCTTTATTATTTAATCTATTTTTTTTTTTTTAATTCACAAGTTATGACTCACATGATTTCATATAACCTATAATAAAATAATCTCAATATTGCACTAGTTCCATTACTATTTATCGCATACTATGTGATCTTTCACATTTGGACTCAACAAGGACCATACTCATAAACCTTTAAGGTAAAAATTATTAGTTATGTTCCTTCCACTAATCTTTATTTAAGAGTATCTGCTCTATTTAAATATATATTACACAATTATACATGCTTAAACTTGAAACATCACCAAGCTTCACCAAGATCAACAATACTAAAATAGGCACAAGTCTAACTTTCTAGTGGATAAGGTCACACATAGGTAAATACACATAACACTCATGAAGTATAAAAATATATGACAATCTTACTTCTATGACCCTACTAAAATCTCATTCTAAAAATAAAATTCCAAAAAGAATCATGCCTATAACACATCTATCAACTGCATATCAATCTTGACTCCTTGCAATACTCAAAATATCCTTGCAAGTTATTTATTACCCATTCAATGTCGACTACCAAATACTTTTTGAGATCACAACTTAACTCTTCCTATACTTCTCGAGTCAAAACAAACTAAGAACCTTATGCACAATCCATTAAGCCACTCAACTATTCACTGTATAATTTTTTTTTTACTAGGGTCATCTAAGCCTTGCACTTCTCTTATTTCGACTACTTATCAAAATAACCAACATATTATTTTAGAAAAAAACACTTAACTTTAATATCTTCCTAAGAATTTTAACATATAAGTCAACACAACAAGACATTGAAAACAATGAACATCTTCATCATAACAGTTAATACTCTTATAAGTTAATAAATATAAGGAAGTATAGATAGTGTTAGGCATACGAAAACACATAGCGACTCTTACAAAAACTAAAACAAGTAAAACTTAACTACCAATGGCTTCGACATTTCTTGTCGCAACACCATTGTTCCATCAATCAATGATATTTCAACCAAACTAAAATTGGTTAGCCTACACTTAAGCAAAATGCAAAATGGAGGCAAAAACCAATTCACATGAAATACCCAATAATACGTTTGCACAACAAATAGCTCTCTTTAGAACAAAGTCACGACAAAGTGATAGTAAAAAAAAAACAAATCAACAATGAATAGAGTAAGCATGTAAGCACAATGAACATATAACCCACGGTCTGATTGGACAGACCTGCTCTGATACCACTAATGTGACACCCTAAACCCAAATAATTTTTTTTTTTGAGATAAAGAGTATCACATAATCCTAAGCATGTCACATAAATCCAAAAATTTCCATCAAACATAATGGATTCGAAATCATAGTATCAAACAACATAATCTTTTTGAAGTACACATACTCATGTTTTAAATTCAGTGCAATATAGTTCCCACCCGATGTCACTATCAGAGCGGGAATTCCCAAAATAAAATACTCAAAATAACATCAACACAATGCACAATAATGAAGGTCTCCAAGGCAGTGGTGGCTTCCGCCTCTCCTGATGGTATTAGTCATCCACCTGCAACTTACAACTCGTCTGCGTCCATCGCAAACGCCAACACACACAACAACGAGGGTGAGTATCGAAATTATGTAACAGCATAAAATACACGACGGTAACACGCAAACAATCAAATTATCACAATATCAAAAACAGTCAAGTGTATAATATCAACGATTTATCAAATTCATTCACAATAAGATAAACACCATGATGGAATGATATGCATGTCCTATACTCTACTTCATCATTTGGTACCATTCTACTCTGAAGTGCTTGGTTAGGAGGCCTGATACTATGCCACTACAAGAGTGGACGGACAATTCATGAAAGGCCAAGTCCTCATAGATCCCCTCAACTCAACCCGAGATACATATACGCGACGGTCGGGATACTCTTGTGTTGCACGGTAGTTCCCGGCCTTAGGGAATAACCCACTAATCCACTTAGGAATTCCCCACTAGGTGTACCCCCAAGGTCTATCAATCTTACCTTACAGTTCGACTGTAGCCCTCCACGATCAGGCTCATTCAGTTGTACTTCCCGAATCACTAGGTTTGTCAGACCCTCCCTATATGTATGACAAAATAATCCTAACTCCAAAATCTACAACACATATCTCAGACTCACTTGATCATCACAACTCAATAAGTTTTAATTTGACTTCAAAATGTTCATCATTATATATCTTTTATCAGTCAATCACAATAAAATCACAATATTTGGTTTACACTACTCACAATGCATCATTCAGTCTTATCAATCACAAATAACAGATCAAACAGGTGGCATATTCAAGTGATATCACAATTTCATTTCAAGTAGCAAGAACACTCCAGTAGATATCATTCACACAGTAACAATCGACATAATATTCATAAAATCAGACGGCATACAATATTGATATAAATAAATTCACGACAATTCTATAGGTTACTAAATTATATTTTTAATCCTCACTATTACATTCACATTTTATTTATTAATTATTATTACTCAATAGGGCTCTACTGTACGTAGTAAGCCCCGAATGAACATCTGAGAATTTCAGCATTACTCGTTCATCTTCACGTTATTTTATGCTCATAATATCGAACCTCATCTCACCCCTTACCCTCGACTGAAGATTTCGTCCAACGAATCTGATCTGCTAAAGGGTCGTTTCTTTGTTGGTCGTCGTCTCAAATAGTCCGCGAGAGAATTATAGCCACACAACCACCAAATACAAATAATTACTTACTATAAATAAATAAATAAAGAACAAAATAAATAATAAATAAATAAGTAAATGAAGTAAATTAAATATGATAAATAATTAATAAAATAAAATATAAATAAAATAAATATGTAAATGAGTAAATAAAAATAAAATAATAACACTAAATAAGTCAAAATGAATAAATATAATAAATAATAGATTAAATAATGGATATAATAATAAAACTAAAATTACAATAAATAAATAATAAGTAAGTAAATAAGTAAATGAATAAATAAATAATAAAATAAACAACTTATATTAAGTCAAATGAATAACAAATAATAAAATAAATAACTAAATAAGTAAATGAATAAACTAAATAATAATTCAATAATTTGATAATAATTCATTAAAATATATACATAAACTAAATATAATAAGTAAATAAGTACAATGAATAAATAAATAATAAAATAAACAAACTAAATAAGTAAATGAATAAATAAATAATATAAATAAATAATAAATGAGGATAATAATTAATAAAATAAATGAATAAATAAGTTATAATGAGTAACTAAATAATATTTTATAAATATTAAAATATATAAATAAGTAAACGAATAAAATAAATCACACAATAAATAATCTAATCAAGTAATATGAATAAAGACAATAATATAATAAATATACAATAATAAATGGATAAATAATTATAAAAAATAATATAATAAATAAATAAGTAGTGAATACATAAAGCAAATGAATAAATAAATAATAAATAATAAATGAATGAAAAATAAATAAGTTAAATAATAAAATAAATAATGAATAATAATAAATTAAAGGAATCAATAGATAATAAATAACAATAAATAAGTAAATGATATAAATAAATAAATAAATACATTGTATAAATAATATAATAAATAATAAATAAATGGATAAATAAATAATAAAATAAATAATAAATAAATAAGTAAATGAATAAATAATAAAATAATTAATAAATAAATAAGTAAATGAATAAATAAATAGGTTAAATAAATAATAAGTAAATGAATAAATGAGTTAAATAAAATAAATAATAAATACGAAATAAATACGTGAATGAATAATAAAATAAATAATAAATAAATAAATAAGAATGAATAAATAATAATAAAATAAATACAAATAAATAAATAAATAAGTAAATAAGTAAATAAGTAAATAAATAAATAAATAAATAATAAAAAGGGAAAATTAATAAATAATAAATAAATAAATCATCTAAATAAATAAATTATTTACTATTTGTACTACAACTCAGAAATACCTTTAATATCATACATGCTTATGCTTATATTGAGAATAATTTAAAATCATGCAATCAAAAATCGTATAAATTATGTTACCGAAGTCATGTAAAGAAAAAAATGTAGAATTAAATTAAAGCAGTATTAGGTTACCGAAATCAAGATTCGTATAAAATATATTGGGTCAAGTCTATTACTTTAAAAAAAAACGCAGAGGGCAATTCTTGCTACAAAACATACTTATAATTATAATAACATAAAATAATGTATAATTTTAATTTAATTTAAAGCAAAATCATATAGCATATATGTAATGCAATTGATAATATTTATTTAAATGGATGCTTACCATAAATCTCTTTTAATTATAGCTAAAATAAAACGAATTCTTTAGATGCAATTTAACTTCATAATATATGTCCAATTATATAATTCAATCATCCAAGCCTATTGTTAATAAAAATTGGAATAGAGGAATACATACCCAATATTATTATGAGACAGATGATCGCAAGCAGCCTTGTTGACTAGTAAGGAGGAATTATGGGGTGAAATATAGAAGGAAAGGATTTGGCACATTGTTTATGTGTTTTTTCTTATCCTGGGAATTATGCTTCTTGGAATGAATTTATATATATATTTCAGCAATGTTAGGTTTTTTTTGCTAGGCCTTCTTCTCCAAAATGGGCAATTCAACTTAGTCCATTTCCCAATTCTTACCACTATTAATTTACTATTATCTATTAATTAAATATTTAGGGTGTTATATATATATCATGAATTCAGAATTAATTTAGGTCCATTAATTCCGTTTATAGTGAATTCAATTTATAACTTATGCTATTAATAGATGTTATTGGCTATTATACGGATATTTATGGCCACAACATCATCATCATCATTATTATATTTTATATATAAATAATATAGTTATTTTTATATTTTATACTTCATAAATATAAATTCGAATAATAAAGATCTAGATAACAACACTACTAAAATATGAGGCCTAAGATCATAGCAATTCAAAACTAGTATATATTATATTATTATTAAATAAAATAAATAGATTTAATAACAATGATCACTGATTTTTATTTAAATAACTATAAAGACAAAACATAAAGACAATCATTGAAAAAAAATTATTCTACCACAAGGAACGCATGTGTAAGAAAATATCACTAATTTATAATATAATAATAATAATAATAATAATAATAATAATAATATAATATAATAATAATAATAAATAATAATAATAATAATAATAATAATAATAATAATAATAATAATAAATTAAGTATAACAATAAATTAGGTGTACTTACAACATCCCAATCCTACACCTTGCTTAGGAACTTCAGTGTTCTTGAGACCACTTTGGGTTCAAAGGATCATTATGTTATCTGAAAATAAGATATTTCTCTAAAATATCTTAGAGAAATATGACATAAATTTGAGTGTTTTAATATTTTTGAAGTTTATTGGATCTTAAATCCACAAAAATGATATGACAGACAAATGAATTATTTATTTGAAGTATAAGTTGTAAATATAAAATTTTAGAGATTTACTTTACAAAATTATAATATCATAATAATTTTTTCAAAAGTTAAATATATTATAAAAATTTGAAACTTTCTTAATTAAGGGTCGTGTGTCAATGTTAGGTTGCATAAATTAATTGTTTGAGTTAATCCTATACTTTATTATTTTATTTATTTGAAAATATATTGTAAAATGATATAATGAATTAATAATATCACTAACTTTCAATTGATATTTATTTAGTTCGTAAGGAATTGATTCACATCTAACAATATTTTAGATTTAAGCACGAGAAATAATATATAAATAATTGCACGCATTAGGTGCCACAAGTGACCCCTTCAACTAAGAGTAAGAAAAATGGCTTGATACTATGCCACCATCCCGGTGGACAGACAATTCAAATTGGCCTTGTCCTCATAGATCCCCTCAACTCAACCCGAGACACATATACGTGACAGTCGAGGTAAACGTGTGTTGCATGGTAGCTCCCGACATTTGGAGTGCTACCTCCAAGTCACCTAGGAATTCCCCTCCCGAATACCTCCAAGGTCTAACAATCTTGCCCTAAGGCTCGACAACAGACCGCCACGATCAGGCTCATTCAGTTGTACTTCCCCCAAATCACTAGGCTTGTCAGGCCCTACCTATATGATGACAAAATAATCTCCACTTCACAAATTCACAATATTTATTTTCTCCCCTCGTTGGTATATGATACTCCATTAAAATTGTCATCTCAAACACAATTTGAAATCACCATTATTTCATCAACTATGAGTTTAATTCAATATTCTCATCACAATATCACTATAATTAATCATATCTCATAACATAAACTCATCACAATTTTATAGAATCAATATCATCAATCAAACATCATCATTATCATCACATAAACTTATCACATATTTATATTATAAATCACACATCATCATCAAATAAACTTACATTATACACTGCATTCACATAAACTCATTTAATTAAACATATGCACTAAATTCATTTGAAATCAAATATCACAATGATATCAAATATCACAATAACATCAAATATCACAATAATTTTAAATATCACAATAATATCAAATATCACAATAATGTTAAATATCACAATAATATAAAATATCACACATTTAACGAAATTAAATCAATCAACACCTTATAAATATTTCTACTTCACATTTTAATCTCACAATTTTCTTATTTGCAGATTAATTAATTTATCACTCAAAGGGCTATTGCCGTACGTAGCGAGCCCCGGATGAATCGTTGGGAAATACGGTTTTCCCGTTCATCACACAATATATTATACTCATGAATTCAAACGCTCTCTCACCCGTTACCTTATTTCGACGCTTTCACCTATGAATATGATTTGACGCCCAAATAGTCTTTGCTCTTTGACTCTTTGTCCTTCAATCGATCTAACTCGACAGTTTATGGGTAAACGTCAAAAATAAATTATGAGGAGATATTCTAAAAACTAAATTTGAAAATCGGCCAAATAAAATTACCATAAATCAGAAAACCAATCAGTGGATAATATACCCACTTTTCACACGGTCGTTTTGGCGTTGGTTTCACTCAAATCGGACTTACGGTAAAGGAGAACGATGCAAAATAACGAATTCTACAAACGTTGAAGTCGAGTATTTTAGAGAGAAATTGGGTTGTTAAAAATCTGAAAAATATTAAAACACTCAAAATTTATGTCATATTTCTCTAAGATATTTTAGAATTTATTAAAAATTAAAACAACATTTAATTTATTGAAATGAACATTCAAACTCAAAATTTTCATTTTTATTTTCAGATAACATAATGATCCTTTGAACCCAAAGTGGTCTCAAGAACACTGAAGTTCCTAAGCAAGGTGTAGGATTGAGATGTCACGCCAAATCGGGCATCTGATATATTAAGACTCGAATAAGAAGCAGGATCAAAATATAACCTGAGGAAAATCCAACCAGAAGCCACCGGAAAACTATAGGTATATGGTGATTTGAAAATCTGCGCCGTCATGAAGGGAACTTGAGCGACTCCAGGGTCATTAGTTGCAACCTCTGACATGGTGGATTTTCCAGAACCAAAATTCGAGCCACGATCAGTGGACCATGAACGGCCATCAAGATCCAAACTAAGAATAGGGCCACCACAATATAAGAGTATTTCTTCCGTAGGCTTAAAATCTTCAGCTAACACCATAAACACAAACAATGCAACACAAACAAAGTATACATTTATGTTCCTCGTCATCACACAAGGTGGTGGTGTGAAGTAGGAGTTTATGGATTTGATAAACATGAATTTTCTTAAAATTGATAATGAATTTATTGAGTTCTAAGTTTATGTAAAAAAATGATTATGTTGTTTTCGTTTTAAGATATTAAAAATCAAATAGTTACTTACAATTAAATAAATGATCAAAATTGAAAAACAAAAGATAAATGATATATTGTTACTTAAGATTAAATTAAGTGATCAATAAAATATTTTGTTTAAAATAAAATTATTTATCCATCTCAAAATAAGTGTTTCATTTGTAGTTTTTTTTATATTTAAAAATATTTATTATTTTATAATACCAAATACAATATTTATTACTTTTTCTACTAATATACTCTTACTTTTTTTTAATATACTTTTTTTTAAATCAACAAAATTAAAGGAGGGAAAGATGGTGGTTTAAACGAAGAGAAAGTGACACGAGTACGGGTTTGTTATGCCACGGGAACAAAAAAGAGTTGAAAAAGGAAGCAATTACCAGCCTTCACTATTTATATAGATTAAAAATTGTCAAAAGGAGTTTAATCCTTGTATTGCCACACATTATAAAAAGAAGTCACTTTTTACGTTAGTTTGTATTTAATGTTAATATATTATTTAATTTGAAGTGTATTATTATTTTAATTTTATTTTGTTATTTTAATTTAAGATTTTAATTGTTTACAACATAGTATAGATCTATTTGAAGTATTATATATATATATATATTTGTATTTTTTTTATGAATTTGTTAGTCGTCTGTTTTCTCAAATTTTAGTCATTTTTCTTACCTTAGTTGAAGGGGTCACTTGTGGCACCTAATGCGTGCAATTATTATATATTATTTATCGCGGCTTAAATCTAAAATATTGTTAGATGTGAATCCAATCCTTACGAACTAAATAAATATCAATGAAAGTTAGTGATATTATTAATTCATTTAATCATTTTACAATATATTTTCAAATAAATAAAATAATAAAGTATAGGATTAACTCAAACAATAAATTTATGCAACCTAACATTGACACACGACCCTTAATTAAGAAAGTTTCAAATATTTTATAAATATATTTAACTTTTGAAAAAATTATATTGATATTATAATTTTGTAAAGTAAATCTCTAAAAATTTATATTTACAACTTATACTTCAAATAAATAATTCATTTGTCTGTCATATCAGTTTTGTGGATTTAAGATCCAATAAACTTCAAAAATATTAAAACACTCAAATTTATGTCATATTTCTCTAAGATATTTTAGAATTTATTAAAAATTAAAACAACATTTAATTTATTGAAATGAACATTCAAACTCAAAATTTTCATTTTTATTTTCAGATAACATAATGATCCTTTGAACCCAAAGTGGTCTCAAGAACACTGAAGTTCCTAAGCAAGGCGTAGGATTGGGATGTCACGCCAAATCGGGCATCTGATATATTAAGACCCGAATAAGAAGCAGGATAAAAATATAACCTGAGGAAAATCCAACCAGAAGCCACCGGAAAACTATAGGTATATGGTGATTTGAAAATCCGCGCCGTCATGAAGGGAACTTGAGGGACTGCAGGGTCATTACTTGCAACCTCTGACATGGTGGATTTTCCAGAACCAAAATTCGAGCCACGATCAGTGGACCATGAACGGCCATCAAGATCCAAACTAAGAATATGGCTACCACAATATAAGAGTATTTCTTCCGTAGGCTTAAAATCTTCAGCTAACACCATAAACACAAACAATGCAACACAAACAAAGTATACATTTGTGTTCCTCGTCATCACACAAGGTGGTCGTGTGAAGTAAAGAAGAATACTATAAGGGTCTCTCAATCCTCGATTTCATCTGGACTTTTCTGGCGATTTACGTAACCCTTGACAAAAATGGACCAAAATATGTATTTTCAGACCATACGATGGCTAGTGTTTAAAATCTAACGCGGAATCGGAAATACAATTATATATTTAGGAGAATAATTCTATAAGGGTCTCCCGGTCCTCGAGTTTATTGGGACTTTTTGGACGATTTTCGTACCACCTGACAAAAATGGAACGAAATCCGTATTTTCGAACAAGACGATGGCTAGTGTTTTAAATCTGACGCGGAACCCGATACATTGTTAAAAATTTATGAGAAGAATGCTATGAGAGTCTCCTGGTCCTCGATTTCATTTGGACGTATCGGGCAATTTTCGTATCCCTTGAGAAAAATGGACCAAAATCTGTATTTCCCGACCAGACGATGGTTGGTGTTTGAAATCTGATGCGGAACCCGAAACACAATTATATATTTAGAAGAAGAATGCTATAAGGGTCTTTCGTTCCACGATTTCATCTGGACTTTTTAGGCGATATTCGTAACCCTCGACAATAATGGACCAAAATCTGTATTTTCAGACCAGACGATGGTTAGTGTTTGAAATCTAACGCGGAACCCGAAACACTTTTATAAATTTAGGATAAGAATGCTATAAGGGTCTCCCGGTCCTCGATATCATTTGGACTTTTTGAGCGATTTTCGTACCACTCGACAAAAATGGACTGAAATCCGTATTTTCGAACAAGTCGATGCTATACGAGTCTCTTGGTCCTTGATTTCATCTGATCTTTTCGGCCAACAAAAATGGATCAAAATATGTATTTTTGAACCAGACGATGGTTAATGTTTAAAATCTTGTGTGATACCCGAAACATAGTTGTAAATTTTAAAGAAGAATGCTATAAGGGTCTCCCCGTCTTCGATGTCATCTGGACTTTTTGGGCGATTTTTGTACCACACAGCTAAAATGCACCGAAATCCGTATTTTTGAACAAAATGATGGCTAGTGGTTGAAATGTAACCCCTTGTCTAAAAAGGACCGAAATATGTATTTTCGGACCAAACGGTGGCTAGTAATTGAAATCTGACGTAGAACCCGAAACTCATTTATAAATTTAGGAGAAGAATACTATAAGAGTCTTCCGCTCCTCGATTTTATTTAGACATTTCGGGAAATTTTCGTACCCCTCGACAAAAATGGAACAAAATCTGTATTCCGGAACAGACAATGGTTAGTGTTTGAAATCTTACGCGGAACCCGAAACACAGTTATAAATTTTGGAGAAGAATGCTATAAAATTTTCCCGGTCCTCGATTTCATCTGGACTTTTCAGGCGATTTTTCGTCGAACAAGACGATGGCTAGTGTTTGAATTTTGACGCAGAAATCAAAATTCGGTTATAAATTTAGGAGGAGAAAAATGCTATAATGGTCTCTTGGTCCTCGATTTCATCCACTCTTTCGGGTGATTTTCGTACCACCCGACGAAAATCGGCCGAAATTCTTATTTTCGGACCAGAGAATGGCTAGTGTTTGAAATCTGACATGGAACCCGAAAAACAGTTATAAATTTTGGAGAAGAATAAGGGTCTCCCGGTCCTCGATTTCATCTGGACTTATCGGGAGATTTCCGTAACCCTCGAAAAAAATGGACCTAAATCTGTATTTTCGGAAAAGACGATGGCTAGTGTTTGAAAATTGGCGCGTAACTCAAAACACAGTTATAAATATGGAAGAAGAATGCTATAAGGGTGTCTTGGTCCTCGATTTCATCTGTACTTTTGGACGATTTTCGTACCACACAACTAAAATGCATCGAAACCCGTATTTTCAAACAAAACGATGGCTAGTGTTTGAAATCTGACACAAAACCCGGAACATAGTTTTAAATTTAGGAGAAGAATGTTATAAGGGTCTCTCGGTTCTCGATTCCATCTAGACTTTTCAGATAATTTTATACCCCTTGACAAAAAGGACTGAAATCTGTATTTTCGGACTAGACGGTAGCTACTGTTTGAAATCTGATACGGAACTCGAAAGACAGTTATAAATTTAGAAGAAGAATGCTATAAGGGTCTCTCAGTTCTCGATTTCATCTGGATTTTTCGGGTAATTTTCGTACCCCTCGACAATAATGGACCAAAATCTGTATTTTCGGACCAGACGATGGCTAGTGCTTGAAATCTGTCACGGAACCCGAAATAGTGTTATAAATTTAGGAGAAGAATGTTATACGGGTCTCCCGGTCCTCGATTTCATCTATACTTTTCATGCGATTTTCGTACTCCTCAACAAAAAGGGACTGAAATCTGTATTTTTGGGCAAGACAAGGGCTATAACGGTCTGTCTGTCCTCGATATCATTTGGACTTTTTGGGCGACATTCGTATCACCCAATAAAAATGGACTGACTTTTTGGGCGATTTTCGAACCTCCAAACAAAAATGGATCGAAATCTGTATTTTCAGACCAGATGATGACTAGTGTTTTAAATCTAACGCTGAACCCGAAACTTAGTTATAAATTTTGGAGAAGAATGCTATAATGGTCTCCTGGTCCTCAATTTCATATGGACTTTTCGAGAAATTTTCGTACCCCTCGACAAAAATTGACCAAAATCTGTATTTCGGACTAGACGATGGCTAGTATTTGAAATCTAGCGTGGAAACCGAAACACATTTATAAATTTTGAAGAAGAATGCTATAAGGGTCTCCCGATCCCCGATTTAATCTGGACTTTTCAAGCGATTTTCTTACGACTTGGAACGATGGACATAAATCCGTATTTTCAAACAAAATGATGGCTAGAGTTTGAAATCTAACACAGAACTCGGAACATAGTTTGAAATTTAGGATAAGAATGCTATAAGGGTCTCTCGATCCTCGATTTCATCTGGGCTTTTCAGACGATTTTCATACCCCTCGACAAAAAAGGACCAAAATCTGTATTTTTAGACCAGACGCTGGCTAGTGTTTGAAATCTGACGCGGATCCCAAAACACAGTTATCAGTTTAGAAGAAGAATACCATAAGGGTCTCTCAGTCTTCGATTTCATTTGAACTTTTCGGGCAATTTTCGTACCCGTCGACAATAATGGACCAAAATCTATATTTTCGGACCATACGATGGCTAGTGTTTTTAAAATCTGACGCGGAACCTGAAATACTATTATAAATTTAGGAGAAGAATGCTATAAGGGTCTCCCGATCATAAATTTCATCTCAACTTTTCGGTCGATTTTCGTACCACCCGACAAAAATGGACCGAAATCTGTATTTGCAACAAGACCAGGGCTAGTGTTTGAAATTTGAGGTGGAACCCGAAACATAGTTATAAATTTAGGAGAAGAATGCCATATGGGTCTCTCGGTCCTCGATTTCATCTGGAGTTTTTGGATAATTTTCGTACCATCCTACAAAAATGGACTGAAATCCGTTTTTTTGGACCAAACAATGGCTAGTTTTTGAATTTTGACGCGGAACCCGAAACACAATTATAAAATTTGGAGGTGAATGCGATAAGGAAATCCTTGTTCTCGATTTCATTTGGACTTTTCGGGCGATTTTCGTACTACCCGACAACAATGGACCGAAATATGTATTTTGGGACCAAACAAGGGCTAGTGTTTGAAATTTGATGCGGGACCCGAAAGACAGTTATAAATTTTGAAGTAGAATGCTATCAGGGTCTCTTGGTCTTCGATTTGATCTGGACTTTTTTAGACGATTTTCACACCCCTCGAGAAAAAAACGGTGGCTAGTGTTTATATCTGACGTGGAACCTGAATCTCAGTTATAAATTTAGGAGAAGAATGCTATAAGAGTCTCTTGCACATCGATTTTATTTATAAATTCGCGCCGTCATGAAGGGAACTTGAGGGACTGCAGGGTCATTAGTTGCAACCTCTTACATGGTGGATTGTCCAGAACCAAAATTCGAGCCACGATCAGTGGACCATGAACGGCCATCAAGATCCAAACTAAGAATAGGGCCACCACAATTTAAGAGTATTTCGTCCGTAGGCTTAAAATCTTCAGCTAACACCATAAACACAAACAATGCAACACAAACAAAGTATACATTTGTGTTCCTCGTCATCACACAAGGTGGTGGTGTGAAGTAAAGAAGAATACTATAAGGGTCTCTCAATCCTCGATTTCATCTAGACTTTTCTTGCGATTTACGTAACCCTTGACAAAAATGGACCAAAATATGTATTATCAGACCATACGATGGCTAGTGTTTGAAATCTAACGCGGAATCCGAAATACAGTTATATATTTAGGAGAATAATCCTATAAGGGTCTCCCGGTCCTCGAGTTTATTGGGACTTTTTGGACGATTTTCGTACCACCTGACAAAAATGGAACGAAATCCGTATTTTCGAACAAGACGATGGCTAGTGTTTTAAATCTGACGCGGAACCCGATACATTGTTATAAATTTAGGAGAAGAATGCTATGAGAGTCTCCTGGTCCTCGATTTCATTTGGACGTATCGGGAAATTTTCGTATCCCTTGAGAAAAATGGACCAAAATCTGTATTTCCCGACCAGACGATGGTTGGGGTTTGAAATCTGATGCGGAACCCGAAACACAATTATATATTTAGAAGAAGAATGCTATAAGGGTCTTTCGTTCCACGATTTCATCTGGACTTTTTAGGCGATATTCGTAACCCTCGACAATAATGGACCAAAATCTGTATTTTCGGACCAGACGATGGCTAGTGTTTGAAATCTAACGCGGAACCCGAAACACTTTTATAAATTTAGGATAAGAATGCTATAAGGGTCTCCCGGTCCTCGATATCATTTGGACTTTTTGAGCGATTTTCGTACCACTCGACAAAAATGGACTGAAATCCGTATTTTCGAAAGAGTCGACGCTATATGAGTCTCTTGGTCCTTGATTTCATCTGATCTTTTTCGGCCATCAAAAATGGATCAAAATATGTATTTTTGAACCAGACGATGGTTAATGTTTAAAATCTTGTGTGGTACCCGAAACATAGTTGTAAATTTTAAAGAAGAATGCTATAAGGGTCTCCCCGTCTTCGGTGTCATCTGGAATTTTTGGGCGATTTTTGTACCACACAGCTAAAATGCACCGAAATCCGTATTTTTGAACAAAATGATGGCTAGTGGTTGAAATGTAACCCCTTGTCTAAAAAGGACCAAATCTGTATTTTCGGACCAAACGGTGGCTAGTAATTGAAATCTGACGTAGGACCCGAAACTCATTTATAAATTTAGGAGAAGAATACTATAAGAGTCTTCCGCTCCTCGATTTTATTTAGACATTTCGGGAAATTTTCGTACCCCTCGACAAAAATGGAACAAAATCTGTATTTCGGAACAGACAATGGTTAGTGTTTGAAAACTTACGCGGAACCCGAAACACAGTTATAAATTTTGGAGAAGAATGCTATAAAATTTTCCCGGTCCTCGATTTCATCTGGACTTTTCGGGCGATTTTTCGTCGAACAAGACGATGGCTAGTGTTTGAATTTTGACGCAGAAATCAAAATTCGGTTATAAATTTAGGAGAAAAATGCTATAATGGTCTCTTGGTCCTCGATTTCATCCACTCTTTCGGGTGATTTTCGTACCACCCGACGAGAATCGGCCGAAATTCTTATTTTCAGACCAGAGAATGGCTAGTGTTTGAAATCTGACATGGAACCCGAAAAACAGTTATCAATTTTGGAGAAGAATAAGGGTCTCCCGGTCCTCGATTTCATCTGGACTTATCGGGAGATTTCCGTAACCCTCCAAAAAAATGGACCCAAATCTGTATTTTCGGAAAAGACGATGGCTAGTGTTTGAAAACTAGCGCGGAACTCAAAACACAGTTATAAATATGGAAGAAGAATGCTATAAGGGTGTCTTGGTCCTCGATTTCATCTGTACTTTTTGGACGATTTTCGTACCACACAACTAAAATGCATCGAAACCCGTATTTTCAAACAAAACGATGGCTAGTGTTTGAAATCTGACACAAAACCCGGAACATAGTTTTAAATTTAGGAGAAGAATGTTATAAGGGTCTCTCGGTTCTCGATTCCATCTAGACTTTTCAGATAATTTTATACCCCTTGACAAAAAGGACCGAAATCTGTACTTTCGGACCAGACGGTAGTTACTGTTTGAAATCTAATACGGAACTCGAAAGACAGTTATAAATTTAGAAGAAGAATGCTATAAGGGTCTCTCAGTTCTCGATTTCATCTGGATTTTTCGGGTAATTTTCGTACCCCTCGACAATAATGGACCAAAATCTGTATTTTCGGACCAGACGATGGCTAGTGGTTGAAATCTGTCACGGAACCCGAAATAGTGTTATAAATTTAGGAGAAGAATGCTATACGGGTCTCCCGGTCCTCGATTTCATCTATACTTTTCATGCGAGTTTCGTACTCCTCAACAAAAAGGGACTGAAATCTGTATTTTTGGACAAGACAAGGGCTATAACGGTATGTCTGTCCTCGATATCATTTGGACTTTTTGGGCGACATTCGTATCACCCAATAAAAATGGACCGACTTTTTGGGCGATTTTCGAACCTCCAAACAAAAATGGATCGAAAATCTGTATTTTCGGACCAGATGATGACTAGTGTTTTAAATCTAACGCTGAACCCGAAACTTAGTTATAAATTTTGGAGAAGAATGCTATAATGGTCTCCTGGTCCTCAATTTCATATGGACTTTTCGAGAATTTTCGTACCCCTCGACAAAAATTGACCAAAATCTGTATTTCGGACTAGACGATGGCTAGTATTTGAAATCTAGCGTGGAAACCGAAACACATTTATAAATTTTGAAGAAGAATGCTATAAGGGTCTCCCGATCCCCGATTTAATCTGGACTTTTCAAGCGATTTTCTTACGACCTGGAACGATGGACATAAATCCGTATTTTCAAACAAAATGATGGCTAGAGTTTGAAATCTAACACGGAACTCGGAACATAGTTTGAAATTTAGGATAAGAATGCTATAAGGGTCTCTCGATCCTCGATTTCATCTGGGCTTTCGGGCGATTTTCATACCCCTCGAAAAAAAGGACCAAAATCTGTATTTTTAGACCAGACGCTGGCTAGTGTTTGAAATCTGACGCGGATCCCGAAACACAGTTATCAATTTAGAAGAAGAATACCATAAGGGTCTCTCAGTCTTCGATTTCATTTGAACTTTTCGGGCAATTTTCGTACCCCGTCGACAATAATGGACCAAAATCTATATTTTCGGACCATACGATGGCTAGTGTTTTAAAATCTGACGCGGAACCTGAAATACTATTATAAATTTAGGAGAAGAATGCTACAAGGGTCTCCCGATCATAAATTTCATCTCGACTTTTCGGGCGATTTTCGTACCACCCGACAAAAATATACTGAAATCTGTATTTGCAAACAAGACCAGGGCTAGTGTTTGAAATTTGATGTGGAACCCGAAACAATTATAAATTTAGGAGAAGAATGCCATATGGGTCTCTCGGTCCTCGATTTCATCTGGAATTTTCGGACAATTTTCGTACCACCCTACAAAAATGGACTGGAATCCGTTTTTTTGGACCAAACAATGGCTAGTTTTTGAATTTTGACGCGGAACCCGGAACACAATTATAAAACTTGGAGGTGAATGCCATAAAGAAATCCTTGTTCTCGATTTCATCTGGACTTTTCGGGCGATTTTCGTACTACCCGACAACAATGGACCGAAATATGTATTTTGGGACCAAACAAGGGCTAGTGTTTGAAATTTGATGCGTGACCCGAAACACAGTTATAAATTTTGAAGTAGAATGCTATCAGGGTCTCTTGGTCTTCGATTTGATCTGGACTTTTTAGACGATTTTCACACCCCTCGAGAAAAAAACGGTGGCTAGTGTTTTATATCTGACGTGGAACCTGAAACTCAGTTATAAATTTAGGAGAAGAATGCTATAAGAGTCTCTTGCACATCGATTTTATTTATAAATCCGCGCTGTCATGAAGGGAACTTGAGGGACTGCAGGGTCATTAGTTGCAACCTCTGACATGGTGGATTTTCCAGAACCAAAATTCGAGCCACGATCAGTGGACCATGAACGGCCATCAAGATCCAAACTAAGAATAGGGCCACCACAATTTAAGAGTATTTCGTCCGTAGGCTTAAAATCTTCAGCTAACACCATAAACACAAACAATGCAACACAAAAAAAGTATACATTTGTGTTCCTCGTCATCACACAAGGTGGTGGTGTGAAGTAAAGAAGAATACTATAAGGGTTTCTCAATCCTCGATTTCATCTGGACTTTTCTGGCGATTTACGTAACCCTTGACAAAAATGGACCAAAATATGTATTTTCAGACCATACGATGGCTAGTGTTTGAAATCTAACGCGGAATCCGAAATACAGTTATATATTTAGGAGAATAATCCTATAAGGGTCTCCCGGTCCTCGAGTTTATTGGGACTTTTTGGACGATTTTCGTACCACCTGACAAAAATGGAACGAAATCTGTATTTTCGAACAAGACGATGGCTAGTGTTTTAAATCTGACGCGGAACCCGATACATTGTTATAAATTTAGGAGAAGAATGCTATGAGAGTCTCCTGGTCCTCGATTTCATTTGGACGTATCGGGCAATTTTCGTATCCCTTGAGAAAAATGGACCAAAATCTGTATTTCCCGACCAGACGATGGTTGGGGTTTGAAATCTGATGCGGACCACGAAACACAATTATATATTTAGAAGAAGAATGCTATAAGGGTCTTTCGTTCCACGATTTCATCTGGACTTTTTAGGCGATATTCGTAACCCTCGACAATAATGGACCAAAATCTGTATTTTCGGACCAGACGATGGCTAGTGTTTGAAATCTAACGCGGAACCCGAAACACTTTTATAAATTTAGGATAAGAATGCTATAAGGGTCTCCCAGTCCTCGATATCATTTGGACTTTTTGAGCGATTTTCGTACCACTCGACAAAAATGGACTGAAATCCGTATTTTCGAACAAGTCGACGCTATACGAGTCTCTTGGTCCTTGATTTCATCTGATCTTTTCGGCCATCAAAAATGGATCAAAATATGTATTTTTGAACCAGACGATGGTTAATGTTTAAAATCTTGTGTGGTACCCGAAACATAGTTGTAAATTTTAAAGAAGAATGCTATAAGGGTCTCCCCGTCTTCGCTGTCATCTGGACTTTTTGGGCGATTTTTGTACCACACAGCTAAAATGCACCGAAATCCGTATTGTTGAACAAAATGATGGCTAGTGGTTGAAATGTAACCCCTTGTCTAAAAAGGACCGAAATCTGTGTTTTCGGACCAAACAGTGGCTAGTAATTGAAATCTGACGTAGAACCCGAAACTCATTTATAAATTTAGGAGAAGAATACTATAAGAGTCTTCCGCTCCTCGATTTTATTTAGACATTTCGGGAAATTTTCGTATCCCTCGACAAAAATGGAACAAAATCTGTATTTCGAAACACACAATGGTTAGTGTTTGAAAACTTACGCGGAACCCGAAACATAGTTATAAATTTTGGAGAAGAATGCTATAAAATTTTCCCGGTCCTCGATTTCATCTGGACTTTTCGGGCGATTTTTCGTCGAACAAGACGATGGCTAGTGTTTGAATTTTGACGCAGAAATCAAAATTCGGTTATAAATTTAGGAGAAAAATGCTATAATGGTCTCTTGGTCCTCGATTTCATCCACTCTTTCGGGTGATTTTCGTACCACCCGACGAAAATCGGCCGAAATTCTTATTTTCAGACCAGAGAATGGCTAGTGTTTGAAATCTCACATGGAACCCGAAAAACAGTTATAAATTTTGGAGAAGAATAAGGGTCTCCCGGTCCTCGATTTCATCTGGACTTATCGGGAGATTTCCGTAACCCTCGAAAAAAATGGACCCAAATCTGTATTTTCGGAAAAGACGATGGCTAGTGTTTGAAAACTGGCGCGGAACTCAAAACACAGTTATAAATATGGAAGAAGAATGCTATAAGTGTGTGTTGGTCCTCGATTTCATCTGTACTTTTTGGACGATTTTCGTACCACACAACTAAAATGCATCGAAACCCGTATTTTCAAACAAAACGATGGCTAGTGTTTGAAATCTGACACAAAACCCGGAACATAGTTTTAAATTTAGGAGAAGAATGTTATAAGGGTCTCTCGGTTCTCGATTCCATCTAGACTTTTGAGATAATTTTATACCCCTTGACAAAAAGGACCGAAATCTGTATTTTCGGACCAGACGGTAGTTACTGTTTGAAATCTGATACGGAACTCGAAAGACAGTTATAAATTTAGAAGAAGAATGCTATAAGGGTCTCTCAGTTCTCGATTTCATCTAGATTTTTCGGGTAATTTTCGTACCCCTCGACAATAATGGACCAAAATCTGTATTTTCGGACCAGACGATGGCTAGTGTTTGAAATCTGTCACGGAACCCGAAATAGTGTTATAAATTTAGGAGAAGAATGCTATACGGGGTCTCCCGGTCCTCGATTTCATCTATACTTTTCATGCGATTTTCGTACTCCTCAACAAAAAGGGACTGAAATCTGTATTTTTGGACAAGACAAGGGCTATAACGGTCTGTCTGTCCTCGATATCATTTGGACTTTTTGGGCGACATTCGTATCACCCAATAAAATATGGACCGACTTTTTGGGCGATTTTGAACCTCCAAACAAAAATGGATCGAAATCTGTATTTTCGGACCAGATGATGACTAAGTGTTTTAAATCTAACGCTGAACCCAAAACTTAGTTATAATTTTGGAGAAGAATGCTATAATGGTCTCCTGGTCCTCAATTTCATATGGACTTTTTCGAGAAATTTTCGTACCCCTCGACAAAAATTGACCAAAATTTGTATTTCGGACTAGACGATGGCTAGTATTGAAAACTAGCGTGGAAACCGAAACACATTTATAAATTTTGAAGAAGAATGCTATAAGGGTCTCCCGATCCCCGATTTAATCTGGACTTTTCAAGCGATTTTCTTACGACCTGGAACGATGGACATAAATCTGTATTTTCAAACAAAATGATGGCTAGAGTTTGAAATCTAACACGGAACTCGGAACATAGTTTGAAATTTAGGATAAGAATGCTATAAGGGTCTCTCGATCCTCGATTTCATCTAAACTTTTCGGGCGATTTTCGTACCACCCGACAAAAATGGACCGAAATCTGTATTTTCAGACCAGACGAGGGCTAGTTTTTGAAATTTGACGCAGAACCCGAAACACAGTTATAAATTTTGGAGAAGAACGCTATAAGGGTCTCTCAGATTTCGATTTCATTTGAACTTTTCGGGCAATTTTCGTACCACCCTTCAAAAATAGACTGAAATTCGTATTTTTGGACCAAATGATGGCTAGTGTTTGAAATTTTACGCAAAACCTGAAACACAGTTATAAATTTTGGAGAAGAATGCTATAAGGGTCTCCCAATCCTCAGTTTCATCTAGACTTTCTAGTTGATTTTCGTACCACCCGACTAAAATGGATTGAAATCTGTATTTTCGAACCAGATAATGGGTAGTGTTTTAAATCTGACGCAGAGCCCTTAACACAGTTATAAACTTTGGAGAAGAACGCTATAAGGGTCTCCCGGTAATCGATTTCAACTAGCCTTTTCGAGCGATTTTCGTACCACACGACTAAAATTGATCAAAATCCGTATTTTTGAACAAGATGGTGGCTAGGGTTTAAAATCGGACGCTGAACCCGAAACACAATTATAAATTTAGAAGAAGAATGCTATAAGGTTCTCTAGGTCCTCGATTTCATGTGGACTTTTCAGGATATTTTCGTACCACGCGACAAATATTGACTGAAATCTGTATTTTCGAACAAGACGAGGGAAAGCGATTGAAATCTGACTAGGGAACCCGAAACACAATTATAAATTTTGGAGAAGACTGGTATAAGGGTCTTCCAGTCCTCCATTTTATTTGGACTTCTCAGACAATTTTCGTACCACCCTACAAAAATGGACCAAAATTCGTATTTTGGAACCAAACGATGGCTAGTGTTTGAAATTTGACGCAGTGTTTGAAATTTGACGCGGAACCTTAAACACAGTTATAAATTTTGGAGAAGAACACTATAAGGGTCTCCCGGTCCTCGATTTCATCTGGACTTTCTAGTCGATATTCGTACCACCCTACTAAAATGGACTGAAATCCGTATTTTCCGACCAGAAGATGGCTTGTGTTTGAAATCCGATGCAGAACCCTTAACACATATATAAACTTTGGAGAAGAATGATATAAGGGTCTCCCAGTCCTCGATTTAATATGGACTTTTCGAGCATTTTCGTACCACCCGATTAAAATGGACAAAAACCCGTATTTTCAAACAAGACGATGGCAAGTGTTGGAAATCCTACACGGAACCCGAAACACAATTATAAACTTAGAAGATGAATGCTATAAAGGTCTCTCATACCTCGATTTCATCTGGACTTTTCAGGCGATTTTCGTACCCCTCGACAAAAATGGACCAAAATCTGGAATTTCTAACTAGATGATGGCAAGTGTTTGTAATCTAACGCGGAATCTGAATAACTGTTATATATTTAGGTGAAGAATGTTATAAGGGTCTCCCGGTCCTCGATTTCATCTTGATTTTTCGAACGATTTTCGTACCACTCGACAAAAATGGTTGGAAATCCGGATTTTTGAACAAGACGATCGCTAGTGTTTTAAATCTGACGCAGAATCTGAAACACAGTTATAAATTTAGGAGAAGAATGCTTTAAGAGTCTTCTAGTCCTCAATTTGATCTGACCTTTTCGGGCGATTTTAGTACCCGTCGATTTCATCTGAACAAACGATGGCTAGTGTTTGAAATCAGGCGCGGAACCGGAAAACCAGTAATAAATTTTGGAGAAGAATACTATAAGGGTCTCCTAGTCCTCGTTTTCATAAGGACTTTTCTAGCGATTTTCGTACGTCCTAACAAAATAAGACCAGAATCTGTATTTTCGGACCAAACGAGGGATAATGTTTGAAATTTGACCGGAACCGGTAACGCAGTTATAAATTTTGGAGAAGAATGCTATAAGTGTCTCCCGATCCCCAATTTCATCTAGACTTTTCGGGCAACTTTCATACCACCCGAAAAAAATGTACCAAAATCTGTATTTTCAGACCAGACGAGGGTTAATGATTAAAATATGACGTAGAACCCGAAACACAATTATAAATTTTTTAGAAGAATGCTATATTGGTCTCCCGGTCCTCGATTTCATTTGGACTTATTGGGCGATTTTCGTACCACTTGACTAAAATGGATTGAAATCCGTATTTTCGAACAAGACGATGGCTAGTGTTTAAAATCTGACACGAAACCCGAAACACAGTTATAAATTTAGAAGAAAAATGTTCTAAAGGTCTCTTGGTCCTCGATTTCATCTGCACTTTTCGTGCGATTTTCGGACAAGATGATGGCAAGTTTTTGAAATCTAACGCGGAATCTAAATAACTATTATATATTTAGGTGAAGAATTCTATAAGGGTCTCCCGGTCCTTGATTTCATCTCGATGTTTCCGTCAATTTTCGTACCACTTGACATAAATGGACGGAAATCCGTATTTTTGAACAAGACGATGGCTAGTGTGTGAAATCTGACGCGGAATCTGAAACACAATTATAAATTTAGGACCGAAATCTGACAAGGAGAATAATGCTATAAGGGTCATCTGGACTTTTTCAGGCGAAATCCGTATTTTCGGGCGATTTTCGTACCCCTCGACAAAAATGGACCGAAATTTTTATTTTCTAAACAGACGATGGCTAGTGTTTGAAATCAAGCGCGGAACCTTAAAACCAGAAATAAATTTTGGACAAAAATACTATAAGGGTCACCTGGTCCTCAATTTCATCTTGACTTTTCGTGCAATTTTCGTACCTCCTAACAAAGTTAGACCAAAATATGTATTTTCGGACTAGACGAGGGCTAGTGTTTGAAATTTGACGCGGAACCCGGAACACATTTTTAAATTTTGGAGAAGAATGCTATAAGTGTCTCACGGTCCTCAATTTCGTCTGGAGTTTTCTGGCGATTTTCGTACCACCCGAAAAATAATGGATCAAAATATGTATTTTCGGACCAAACGATGGCTAGTGTTTTAAATCTGTCGCAAAACCAGAAATACTGTTATAAATGAAGGAGAAGAATGCTAGAAGGGTCTCCCTGTCCTGGATTTCATCTTGACTTTTCTGTCAATTTTGGTTCCACCCGAAAAAAAGAATGCTATAAGAGTGTACAAGTCTTTGATTTCATTTTGACTTTTCAGACGATTTTGGTACTACCCGACCAAAATGGACCGAAATCCGCCAAAATGAAACTATGGCTAGTGTTTGAATTCTAACGCGGAACACAAAACACAGTCATAAGTTTAGGAGAAGAATGTTATAAGGGTCTACCAGTCCTCGATTTCGTCTGGACTTTTCGGGAGATTTTCGTACCACTAGACAAACATGGACCGAAATCTGTATTTTTGGACCAAACGATGGCTAGTGTTTGAAATTTGGCGCAGAACCTGAAAACCAGTAATATATTTTGGAGAAGAATGCTGTAAGGGTCTCCAAGTCCTCGATTTCATCTGGAATTTTCAGGGCGATTTTCATACCACCCCGACAAAAAATGGACCAAAATCAATATTTTCAGACCAAACGATGGCTAGTGTTGAAATTTGACACGGAACCAATGAAACACATATATAAAATTTAGGAAAACAATGCTATAAAAGTTCTTCGGTCCTCGATTTAATATGGACTTTTTGGGCAATTTTCTTACCTCCCGACTAAAATGTATCAAAATCCGTATTTTCGAAAAAGACAATGGCTAGTGTTGGAAATCTGACGTGAAACCCAAATCACAGTTATAAATTTAGAAGAAGAATTATATAAGGGTGTCTCAGTCCTCGATCTCACCTGGACTTTTCGGGAGATTTCCGTAACACCGACAAAAATGGAACGATGTCTGTATTTACGAACCAGACGTTGGCTAGTGATCGAAATCTGACGCGGAACCTGAAACTCAGTTATAAATTTAAGAGAAAAATGTTGTAAGAGTCTCCAAGTCCTCGATTTCATCTGGACTTTTTGGAGATTTTCGTACCACCCGTAAAAAAATGGACCAAAATCCGTATTTTTTGACCAAAACGATGGCTAGGTGTTTGAAATCAGACGCGGAACTCGAAACACAATGATAAATTTAGGAGAAGAATGCTATAAGGGTCTCCATGTCCTCGATTTCATCTGGGCTTTTCGGGTGATTTTCGTACCCCTCGACAAAAATGGGCCAAAATCCATTTTTTCGGACTCGACGATAGCTAGTGTTTGAAATCTGACGCGGAAACCGAAACACAGTTATAAATTTTGGAGAAGAATACTACAATGGTCTCCCGATCCTCGATTTAATATGGAATTTTTGGGAGATTTTCGTATCACCAAACAAAAAAAGACCGAAATCTGTATTTTCGAACCACACAATTGCTAGTATTCGAAATCTTGCACCACACCCGAAACACAGTTATATATTTTGGAGAAGAATGCTATAAGGGTCTCTTGGTCCTTGATTTCATCTAGACTTTTCGTGTGATTTTCGTACCACCTAACAAAAATGGACCGAAATCCGTATTTTCAAAGAAGACTGATGACTCTTCATCATATGCATATTTTCCCACTATTTTAGTCTTATTTATCCTCAACTACTAGTTAAATTAAGGATTTATTTGATATATTTTGTTGATTTTTGTTCTTTGAGTCAAATTAAATGTTTTATGTTTTATTTTAGTGATTAAGTAGGAATTTTTCGTAATTTTACATTGCGTTGCGTTTTGGTGCAGTGCTGAATTTTGGTGAGAAATCAACATGACACATGTAGAGTATTTCAGCCATATCATGGTGTTGTAGATGTCCAATTTGGAGTCAAACCAAATGCAAATGAAATCTATGATCCATAGATAACTTCATGAAGACACCGGAACCAAATTCAGACTCGAAAGAGGAGAAAAATGCAATATACGCCGGGACAGCAGATGTTGAGCGCTGGAGCGCGCCCAAGCGCAAGCCAAGCGCTTTTTCCCAGCATTCGCCACTGTTGAAACGCGCCCAAGCGCATCCAAGCGCGCTTGGGGCGCGATACCCGCACAGCAACCATAAAACACAGATTTTTACTGTTTTTAGGATCTTTTTTTCACTCTTGGAGCTTGGGAGACTTGTGCCCTAGCATAGAAACTCAAAGACGGCCGTTTCTAACGCCATTGAAGCAGTTTTATCAAGAATCATCCATGAATCATTCTTGTAATTCCTCTTTAATCCTTATCTTTTGTATCTCTGTCATGAGTAACTAAACCCTATTTGTTAGGGATGAGTGTAACCAGATGAAACCCTTATTTTTCTGATTTGATTTCTAGTTATATGAAATGAGTTTATTGAATTATTTTTCTCATCTCTGTGCTTAATGCTTTTTATTGCTTGATCAACATTAAAATGTTCTACGATTTGTATTTTGAAACGGAAGTGGACTTACAAATGCTTGAGATGAGAAATTCATGAATTTGTAGTCTAGACATAGGTGCAGGGTCATGAAACCAATTAAATTAGTTGCAAACAATAATTTATAAGAGAATTTCTATACGGTAATGCTTAATTCTAATCTTAAATCTACTAAGGAATTAGGGGTTACTTTGGAATTAAAGGTTTTGTCACTAAGACATTAGGGCAAGAATAATAAAGAGAATTCGGTAATAATTCAATAAAGGATTTCAATAACTAGGATCAAATTAGACACCAAGGTTGGATTCGAAGTGAAACTCATCCCTGACATTTTTCTCAATTTATAAAAGATCAATTTTACTACTGCTGTCAATTTTAAATATTTATTTCAATCAACTTGGGAACCTTTTGTTCAATTTTAGTAACTAAATATAATTCAATAGTAAAACGCAATCCTTGAGTTCGACACTCGATACTACCGTTTTATTATTACTTGCAACGATTCAGTACACTTGCTGAAACGCTATCAGGTTTTGGCGCCGTTGCCGGGGATTGCCATATCACTATTGAATTTAATTTATTTACTGAATTGAAATTTTTTACTCTGCTATTTTATTTCTAATTTAAAAATAAAAAAAATATTTGTTTCAAAACTGCTTGTTTTTTACTTAATTATTTATTTTTTCTTTATTTTAAACTCTTCATTACTCACAATCTGTCTAACCTTGTATGCGAGGCCAGTCCTCAGCTGAACTTATCTTTGATCCAGAAATTGAAAAAACAGCGAAAGCACATAGAAAGGCAGCTCGAGAAAGGAGACGAAGGGAAAGACAATTAGTTGTGGAAGAAGAGGTTTTGGGTGATTGTGTCATATTTACTGAAATGGCTGACCCACCACCACCAGAACGTACTCTCGGAGAATATGGGAATCGAATTAGAAATCGTGCTCGATTACCCATTCATCACCAACCGGTTACAGTCAATAAGTTTGAAATAAGTCCTGCCCTATAACGAGGGTTGAGGGAAATTCATTTTGCCGGTAGACATAACGAAGACGCTAATAGACACCTCACAAATTTCTTTGAGTTGTGTGAAACAGTGAAGGTGGATGGTTTATCTGAGGAAACCAAGAAATTGAAGCTATTTCCATTCTCTTTGATAGATGATGCTAAGGAGTGGTTTCTTTCATTCCCTGCCGACAGCATCACCACATGGGATGATCTTGAGGATAAGTTCTTGGAACAATATTTCCCCCCAGCCATGTTCGTTAGAAAGAGGCAAGAAATCACCGGTTACAAACAGAAAGAGGGGGAATCTCTTCGTGACACTTACAGGAGATTCAGAAACTTACTAGCCGGATGTCCTAATCATGCTTATGACGACACTGCCCAAATGCAAATATTTTGTAATGGCTTGAGGCCGAGCACTAGAATTATGTTGGATGCCACAGCTGGTGGTTCTTTGAATTACAAAACCGCAGTAGAAAGCACGAAAGATTAATGAGATCATGGCATCAAATGAATAGATGATATTGTATGACAGAAGTGGTGGTTCAACAAGTGGTGTAATGGAATTGAATGTTATGGATGGGTTAGCTCCAGACAGGCTACTATCGAAGATGGAAGAGGTTATTGCCACTGAGATAAAGAAGGGAATGGCAGCTCTAAATATACAGCCACAAGTGGCCCCCGTCAAACTACTAAAGTAGACTAGTTGTAACCTTTGTGGAGGAGCACATAAAACTGGAGTCTGTGAAGCACTGGATGATAATGAGGTAGAAGAACTAGAACGGGTGAATTTTGTGAATAATAACAACAGGCAGAATAACCCCTACTCTAATACGTATAATCCTGGTTGGAGAAATCATCCGAATTTTCTTGGAGAGATCAACAAGGTAGATCTCAGGGTCAACAAGAAGCTCAACCAAACCAATTCCCACCCAGAAAGGCTGCTTGGGAGAGCGCTATAGAAAAACTAGTTACAAGCACAAGTTCGTTCATTGAGGAGTCAAGAGCCGTCCAGAAAAATCACTCTGCATCAATAAAAAATCTTGAGACTCAAATGGGTCAACTTGCTCAACAAATGGCACAAAGAACGTCTGGAAATATGCCTAGTGACACAGTGCCGAACCCAAGAAACAATGTTAATGCAGTGACCACGAGGAGTGGCAAGGTGAGAGAACAAGTACCACCTGAAGCCAAACAGAGTAGAAGTACCTTGACTCCAACTCACCGGGAGGAAATGGTCACACCAATATCGGTTGAAGAGCGCATCGCTCTTGAAAAGGAGGAAGAACCCGTGGTACAAAAAGGGGAACCACTGCCAAAACCAGAAATTCGACTTCCATTCCCTCAAAGATTAAGGAGGGAAGAAACTGAAAAGCAATTTGGGTAAGTTTCTTGATGTTTTTAAAAAATTACATATTAACATCCCTTTTGCAGAAGCACTGGAGCAGATGCCGACATATGCTAAGTTCATGAAGGATATTCTGTCGAAAAAAAAGAAAAAATCGACGGGTGAAACAGTTATGCTTACTGAAGAGTGTAGTGCTATACTACAAAGGAAGCTGCCACCGAAGCTCAAGGACCCTGGAAGCTTCTCAATCCCGTGCGCTATTGGAAATAGAACTTTTGGAAGGCTTTGTGCGATCTTGGGCTAGTGTAAGTCTTATGCACCTTTCAATATACAAAAATTGGGCATTGGAAAAGCAAGGACATCCCTATGGAGTGGTGGAAGATGTGTTGGTTAAAGTGGACAAGTTCATTTTCCAGTAGATTTTGTGGTACTAGATATGGAGGAGACAACGACATTCCTTTGATTTTGGGAGACCGTTCTTGGCAACAGGGAGAGCTATGATTGATGTAGCAGATGGCACCTTAACCTTGAAGTAAATGAAGAAACCGTCACTTTTAACATTCTAAAAGCCTGGAACACTCAAAAGAAAGAGAAGGGATGCAAATCGAATCGAGATTTTAGATGAGATAGTCAATGAAGAAATAAAGCATCAAACACCAGCCTGCCATTAGAAAGAGTTTTATGTCTACCCCAAGATGTCGTTCAAGAAAGTGAAGACCCAAAGATGAAGGAGGTTTGGCATGTTAGAGGCATCGCCATCTTACTCCCCCCGTTTTCCTACTAGGTGGGAGGACTTGAAAGGGAATGAAGACAAATCCGCTGAGAAAAGACACCACTGATTGAACTCAAGCAGCTGCCTCTTCATTTGAAATATGTATTCCTGGGTGAAGAAGAAAAAAATCCAGCCATAATCAGTGCAAGCTTAAGCGAGTTACAAGAAGAAAAGTTGTTGAGAAATTCTGCGGAAGCACAAGGGTGCTATCGGTTGGTCCATTGATGACTTGAAGGGAATAAGTCCGACTTTTTGTATGCACAAAATCCTCATGGAAGACAATCACAAACCGGTAGTACAACCCCAAAGGAGATTTAATCTGGTAATGAAAGAAGTAATCAGGAAAGAGGTGGTAAAGTTACTAGAAGCCGGACTCATATACCCAATTTCATATAGCTCTTGGGTGAGTCCCGTCCAAGTAGTACCAAAAAAGGGCGGAACGACTGTCATCACAAATGAAAAGAACGAGTTAATTCCTACTCGGACGGTTACAGGCTGGAGAGTGTGTATTGATTACAGGAGATTGAACAGTGCCACGAGGAAGGATCATTTCCCGCTCCCTTTCATTGATCAGATGCTGAGCGGTTAGCCGGACATGAGTATTACTGCTTCCTAGACGGCTATTCAGGGTACAATCAGATAGCTGTAGCACCCGTGGATCAAGAGAAAACTGCATTACATGTCCGTATGGGGTATTTGCTTATCGAAGAATGCCATTTGGATTATGTAATGCGCCAGCCACATTTCAAAGGTGCATGATGTCCATATTTTTTGATATGATTGAGAAACATATCGAGGTATTCATGGACGACTTTTCTGTATTTGGCTCATCCTTTGATAACTGTTTGATTAATCTATCTCTTGTATTAGAAAGGTGTGAAAAATCCAACTTGGTCCTAAATTGGGGAGAAATGCCATTTATGGTAAGGGAGGGAATTGTTTTAGGCCACCGAATCTCCCACAAGGGGATCGAGGTAGACAAGGCCAAAGTTAAGTAATTGAAAACTTCCCCTACCAACGAGAAAAGGCATTAGAAGCTTTTTTAGGCCATGCTGGATTTTATAGAAGGTTTATAAAAGATTTTTCAAAAAATTGCAAAACCACTTACAAACTTACTTGCGAAAGACACACCTTTCGAATTCAATGAGGATGTTTGCATGCTTTTAACAATTTGAAAAAACTAGCTGATAACTGCCCCCATCATCACTACACCTGACTGGTCACTACCTTTTGAAATCATGTGTGATGCAAAATACAGTGCTATTGGGGCAGTTCTGGGACAAAGAAAAGACAAGATGTTGCATGTGATCTACTATGCTAGTCATGTTTTAAATCAGGCACAACACAATTATGCGACAACTGAAAAAGAATTATTAGCTGTAGTCTATGCTTTTGATAAATTTCGGTCTTATTATTAGGATCGAAAGTTATTGTTTACACTGATCATGCTGCCTTGAGGTATTTGTTTACTAAGCAGGAATCAAAACCACGGTTGCTTAGATGGATTCTACTACTACAAGAATTTGACATTGAGATTCGGGATAAAAAGGGGTCAGAGAACACTGTGGCTGACCATCTACTCGATTGGAGAAGGTTGTGGAGAATGAGGACACTAGACCGATTCGATTCAATTTGCTGATGAGCACATCTTTTGCCATTACCACGGTAAACCTTTGGTTTGCCGACTTTGCTAATTTCAAGGTGGGGGGTACAATCCCATCTGATTTCACTTACCAACAACGAAAGAAGTTTATCCACGATGCCAAATTCTATGTATGGGATGAACCCTTTCTGTACAAAAGAGGAGTGGATGGGTTGTTGCGAAGATGTGTGCCCGAGGAGAACAAGAAAAGGTAATGTGGCACTGTCACGACTCCGAGTATGGGGGTCATTTCAGTGGTGACGAACTGCAGCAAGAGTTCTACAATCGGTTGTTCTGGCCTTCTTTAATTCAAGATACATTCACTATGTTAAGAAATGCGATCGATGCCAGCGCACCGGTAACATCTCAAAACGGGATGAAATGCCGCAAAATCCTGTTATTAGAGTGAAGTGTTCGATGTG
>PGWS01038651.1:0-36140 GCA_002896235.1 Cicer reticulatum
AAATTATATAGCATATAATGAATGCTAATTCATTTAAGGTGGGACCAAGCTCAATAATGCTTAAATTAGAGTTTAAATTAAGTTAAATTCTCGTAAAATGGTCTGAATTGGTATTAAGTTGAGAAGGTGAGATCTCCCATACATATAGCATAAATAGAAAAAGTGAAGCAAAGTAAATGTGGAGATAGATAGCGAAAAAGTGATAGCAAAAGTAAATGCGTGGGATAGAGTGTAGAATATGGTTGAAATCAACCTCTCCCGAGTAAGGAATCCAAAGCATAGAAAAAAGAATGTGCACCATGTGATTCCATTGTTTGTGACAAAATTATTCAACAATTGTGATGCCTAAAATTGACAGAATATAAAGTAATTACGATATATAAGGAAAGTTATCGACTCAGTGTGAACAGCAGAATTTCTCAAGGACTAAGAGTGTCATGACCTCTCCTAATCTTTTCAATATTAATAATGTGAGGTCTAAGTTGTCTTTTAAAATTTATAGATAACTTACTCATCATGCATCCAATAAAAATTTGCTACATAAAACACAAACACAAGAAAATTGATATATAGTGATAGATAAATCTATTAAGAAATCCAAATGTATAAAGTCAAAAATACTTGAGATACAACAGAATTTTCGTAGGAGATGTCTTGCTATGATGATGGACTGTAATTACATGTTATGAAGAGTACCAATACATATTTTAAATTTATACCTACTACGATGTCTATCATAAAAATTGAATAAATATAATTAATATAATAATATCTTTCTACAGTGATTATCACTAAGATTATTATTATATTAATTATTTTATTAATCTCACTATTAATTATATTCAAAAATATTAATACCATAAATTAAATTAATTTCTAATTTATTTTATTAACTAATCTATTGAAAGTTTGAAACATACAATAATATAATTTATTTTACTATTCATTAAAACATGCAATAAACTACTATATTCAACTTCACAAATAGACTACCATGAATTACTAAAATTAATTATTGCAAAAAAAACAAATTAATGTGACGTTAAAGTAAGATCATCAAATATTTAATGTCAGGGTTTATGTCCCCTCAAACTTTTATTTTTAACCCTGTTTATTAATAAAATTAGATTTGGAAGAAGAAAAACTTCAACTCACGTGATACCATTAAACACTTATGCATCGTAACTCTTATCATTATGCTCATTAATATAGCTCTCATTGCATTCTGAAATCAATATAAAATGTAAGTCAAACAAAATTAGGTAAAAGATTGAGATATAGGGAGAAACAAAAATCTAATTATTATATGCATAACAAAATCATAACCACTTCCCTAAAAACCTAATTTACATTTGACATGAGAAATGACACATTAGAAATAAGAAAACAATTTTCACTCAAAAATAAAACTTCATTACCAATTTCAAATACAATCAACTGCAACAAGGTTTAACTTTTGCAAGGTACAAATTAAAATGTTAATTAAATGCAAGTTTACAAGAATAAATAAATTAAGAACTATGTGGTAAATTCCCTAACATTTTGCTCATTATAGACAAAATTTCATAAGATAAGACTAAAGGTCAACCAGTATAGACTATGAAATGGAAGAAAGACTATATATGATTCGTATTAAATATATAAGATAAATATAAGCTTCGTTAACTTCTATAGTTGACAAAGTTATGGTATGTAAATATATGAAATTATAACATAGTCTCTAGTCACAAGAGACTTTTGCTGCTAAGTAAAAAGATAAGCTAAATAAAATATCTATCTTTGCATGAGAATATGCTATAGCAAATCAACAGAATAATCTAGAATTGCTTCAGAGTATCTGTATGTTATTTATATATATATTGTGATTGTAAATTTAGATATCTAACTATATACCTAAAGAACATCGAATAAAAGTATAAGATGTTATCTAATTATCTAGCAACATCATTAACAACAGAAACATTAGAAGACGCTCTATAGAGATATATAGGCTTCAGATAAAGTTCTTTAACGCACCAATCACGATTCTCAGTACAATAATGGTGCATTTATGTTGAACAGCAATGTCATAGTTCAGGTTCAAAGCTACACTCTGGTAATTCATACTTATAAATGTATATGTGAACTTTCTAAAACGAAATAGATATAAATATATAATTATATAATATATTACATTAAATTAATTAAAAATCATAATATATAACGCAAATACCTGAAATGAAGCATCATAAGTGATATATAATTAGACACACTTTTACACACTGAACAATCATTAACCATCACCATTAGTTTTTAATTCCTTATTACCATATCCAAACAATAATACTATTTGTTAGTATGAGGTTATTAGAAAGCCTGAATTACTCATTAAAAATTAATCCAAAAAGCTACTACATAAAGGAATTATACCTCCAGTTATTATTACATATATCGATCAAATAAAGGAGTGATTTTTTGAATAACCCTTTTTTAAAAAAAAACACCCAATTACACCTTTTGAAAAAATATACTAAAAATACCTTTTTTTTAAGTTTGCAAGTCGCCATTTGGAATAACGACTTCCTACATGGTTTTAAAACAAAAAATCAATTTTTATTTTTATTTTTAATGAAATAACATAATATAATATATAATTAATTAATATAATCATAAAAATTTTGTTAATTATTTAATTCATATGAATATAATATAATTTTTAATTTCTATTTACGTATTTATGTATTTTTATGATTTTATTAATTTTATATATATTATAATTATATTTGTCTTTCAATTAAAATTGAAAAAAAATTTGAAATATGTTTTTTTAAACCTTTGGAAATCGGCATTTCGAACTTGGGCTTCCCAATTTTATCGTAATTTAAACATTTATTTATCTATTTTTATGAATTATATATATATATATATATATATATATATATATATCTTTTTTATTTCAATAAAAATTGAAATAGTTAAAAAAAAAAGAACTTTGTGAAATCAGCATTTCGAACTTAAATTTCCTTAAATTTTATCATAATTTAAAATTTCTATTTATCTATTTTTATGAATTATATTAATTATATATATTACTTTGTTATTTCAATAAAAATTGAATTAATTTAAAAAAAAAAAAAAAAACAAACTTTGAGAAACCCATTTGGAACTTAGGTTATTAAAAAATATTGTAATAAAATTTCTGTTATTTATTTTTATGTATTTTTTATGAATTATATTAAAATTAATATATATATATTTATGTTATTCTATTAAAAATTAAAAAAAAATTGTTTTTTTTTTAAATTATGTGGAAAGTCGCCATTTGGAATTTGGACTTCGTTAAAGAATATCGCCATTTCAAATGGCGACTTATAATTAAGAAGAAAAAAAAACAAAAGGTATTTAGTATATTTTTTTCAAAAGGAGGTTGTTTGGTGTTTTTAAAAAAAAAAAAATGTTATTTGAATAAAAAATCCTAAATAAAGACATATCACATAACAAATTACGAATTTTCCATTACACTTCATTTATCAACTACCAATCTGAATCAGAGTTTTTCCTTCCCACTAAATCACTTGTTAAGTAAATCATTTTCTTAATGTGGTAAAAGGGCTTATAGTTATCAATTTGAGTAATTATTAGATAAATTTAAAAGACTATAACATGGACTAAACGGTAGAACTGGACTCTTCATACAAATTGAAATCAAACCGTTTTTACAAATATAATTTATTAACTGAATAATTTTTAAAAAATTGAAATCAAACTGAATTTGAATTGTTCCAAATAAAATTAAATTTAATTGTAGAAACACATACATCAAATTATACATTTCCAGAAGATATATGACTTTACATGGTGAATAACTATATATACAATAAAGCTTAAAGTGTAAATTGGCTCTATTTCCATGAGCTTCTTAATTAACACTCAAATACTACACATCTAAACTTATGCCACAACATTTCTACATCTTATGTCATGTTCTAAGTTATTACGCAAAATTTCAGTTCAATATTCAAGATTACTACACAATAAACCACCAATAGAAGAAAAACGATTTTCATTTAACTCTTTAATGAAGAACGGCTGTTCACTTAATCATGAAATTAAACTTGTACGAATTTGTAACAAGATGAACGAATTGAACAAAAATGAAGATGAACAAAATCAATCAGAGAAGAAGAATAACTCTAACACCATCAAATTGTTAATTAATATATATTTAATAATTTAATGATAAATTAATTATATATATAAATTATTGAGGTGTGATAATAGTTTAGATTGCCGTAATAATTTATTTAAAATATTGTTACTAAAGCATTTATCTGGTTTCTAAAATAAATATAAAAAGTAAAAATAAATAAACATGAAATAACACAAACTGTAATAGGTTTTTATGTTATCTTTTACTATAGGTCTACTAACTATAGTCATGATACATATATGGATCACTAAGTAAATAACTATATAAGTATAAAAGCAAATTACTATTTGTCTATGTCGAATAAAGCCTTTCTCATCAGCCGCTAAAACCTATTAAACCTCTCTATAGCGCCATACTTAAATAAAATAAAAAGGCAAAGTACAAATTCACAAGGATTAAAAGAATTTTGAATCTTAAAAAAGAAGAAAAGAAATTGTCGATATATGTGCGAGGAGTCAGCTGCTCGATAATTATTGATATCGTTATAATTTGTATTTAGTATCTCTACAAATTCTCTACTGTATTGTTTTAAAACTAAGTTTTAATCTCATTAGAATTTTATATTTATTAAATGATGATTTACTCATAAAACTTACATAAAAATTATAAAAGTTTAAATCTACTAGTTAGTATTATCTCTGTATAATCTTCATCATATAATTTTTTATGCCCTATCTCTCTATAATCAACTACTATCATTTTCCTTGTTAAATACTAATCGAATCTTAAAGTTATGAGATTAACCAAATATTAATATATTCTATAAAATAAAATAATAGATCATCTTGTAACAATTTACGCAATTCTTTCCTATTTTCAAAGTCAATATATAGATGTAATTGTATTTTATTTATTTAAATGAACTGCAATTATAATACCGATTGATATCAAATCGTCTAATTTATGTTTACATCCAAAAGCTTTAATTAATTTTTATTTTAACTGTGGGTAATTATTCATTAGGCAGTAATAAATATTATTAAGTTTCACTACATACAAACAGTTTTTTTATTTTATAATCCAGTTTTAAAATAAAATTACTAATATATTTGATATTTTTTCAATAAAAAAAAATCGGGGTATTTAAAAAAAACCTATTTAAACATCTATTTCTTCTTAAATCTATATTACATAAAAAAAAATTTGTAAACGTATAATGCAAGACATCTATAAATAAACTGGTTAGTAGTTAATGTCATATGTGATGAGATAAAATTATATTTTTAAATCTAAAATGGCATTTCGAGAATCATGAAATATATGGTATTTAATTTAATTTTATTTAATAAAATATCCTTAAAATTTGACTCATTTATTATAGCATTATCCAAAAAATTACAAATTGCAAAACTAAACTTCCCCTGCCAAAAATTTCTTATATAAGCATAATATTAGCAACATCGAAAATACTTTAGCACACTTTTAGAGTAAAGAGTTATATGAATAAGGTATGGCACTAGGTTAGCCGTGGTTAATACAAGAATCATAAGCGTTCATGACATCGTATATATCCTCTCTCTTTCTATGGTAATCTCCATCCTTCAAGGTGTTTTCCAAGTCTAACAAATTGCAAGAGCACTATTCGGCCAACTAAAAAGTTCGAAAACAATTCTCAAATGGAATTTTGCTTCAGGATCTTTATCATATTGATGAATTAGTGGTCTTGATAAGATGAGTATGTTGTTCATTACAGTATGTAACACATCGATGGTGTATTGGGCAATTGTAACTAGATATGCACCTTACTTTAATAATAATAATAATAATAATATAATAATAATAATAATAATAATATAATAATAATAATAATAATAATAATATAATAATAATAATAAATAATAATAATAATAATATTTGAAATAAGATTTAATTGTTTACACTAACAGTTAAATGTTTTTAATATTGTCAGTCAATCTCAATCGATTGTCGAATCATTAGAAATATTTAAATTTTATCGTAACTATATAAAAAACTACAACAATGAATAATTGTGATGTGTTGACCGTTTAAAATTTTTTTACACTATCAATGTTTAATAATTAAATTCTTTGAAATATTTAAAACAATTATTTAAAGTATAGTGACCCGTGGTCTATATGCAAAGGTAGATGTTTTCTCTAAATCCAAAATTTGATCAAATATTATTTTTATATTAGTTGAATTCTCAACGTATAAATTTTATATCCAATCAACCTTGTCATGAATTAGTAAGGTTGGATTCACGGGTAAAAAAAAACAAAGTTTCAAAAGTTTCATGAGTTGTTCTAACAGAAGTTCACTACTAGAATTTGTGGGGTCAAACTCACTCAATCCAGATATACTTGGATTTTTGAGCCTTTGACCAAGTATTTTTGTTTGAAAATTTCCTGTACCCCCCAAATTTGCTCTGTACCCTAAAATAATTTTAAAATATCAAAAATACCCTCAGTTTTTTTACTATTTCACCAATGAAAAGTTAAATTTGGTTTTTCACCATTTTCTCATTTTTGGAGCAGTAAACAACATTTTCGGTAGGTAAACGTTTTCAGGTAACTTCCAAAAAACTCAAAAACACGATTTTCGGTACAAAGCATATTTCCGGAAAACTTTTCATAAGTTTTCCGGTACAAAACGTAAATTCCGAAAAACTTAAAAATCAGTTGTTCAGTACAGAAGGAGAAAATTGTGTACCGGAAAACTTCATTGCCAAGTTTTCCGATACAGATAGCAACACATTATAAGACTCCCATAGCAACACATGTCCTTGTTTGTTTCCTCAGTTGAATGTAAAATAAAAATATGGCCAATTGATTAATCATCTATGTCACACCAAACCAATTTGGTTTTCTATGGTATGTATATTCATGCATGACACTAGGCCGAACACAAACAAATTTTTGTAATCTCCATCATAAGTCGGAGTTTTATTAACCGCTTTAGACGAATCTCTTAGTTGCTTTCTAAAGTTGATTAGTTCAATTAAAAATTATTTCAACTATGATTCGAATTTGAATTCTTATATGACGATTTGTCCAGTCGGAGTTTTAAACTGTTTTAGACTAATCACTTTAGTTGTTTCTAAAGTTGATTAACTCTTTATTTTTTTATATAATTATTTTAACCCGGTGATTGTACATCTATCAAATTGCTTTTTTGTTCATTGATCATGTACCTTGTTATTATGGTGAAATTGTTGAAGCTTAATTCTCTATAATGAAATATTATGAACTTTAACTTTTGTCATGTTGAGTAGTGCATTTCAAATTCAAAGTAATTAATGCATAGACACATTCAACTTACACTACGCGAAAAAACGCATTTTACAGCGCTTTTTTTTAAGCCATTTACAGCGCTTTTTCAAAAAAATAAGCGTTGTGGAATCGAGCGCTGTAAATGATACAACAACGCTTTTAAAAAAGCGCTATAAAACATATAAATACAAGGCGCGCTTGTTATGCACATTTTACAGCGCTTCTTCACAAAAAACGCTGTAATATGCACCCCATTATATGAGTTATGGTCTGCTTTTAGAGCGCTTTTTTAAACAAGCGCTGTAAAATGCACACCCATAATTTCATATTATGGTCTGCATTTTACAGCGCTTTCTCAAAAAAGCGCTGGCCCCACCATAATTTCATATTATGGGTCTGCATTTTACAGCGCTTTTTGTTGTACATTTTTACAGCGCTTTCTCACGAATGCGCTGTAAAAATGTGCACCATTAAAGCGCTTTTAGAACAACATTTTACAGCGCATTTTACAGCGCTTTTTTACAGCGAATTTGAAATTCTTCTAGACGATTTGTCCAGTCGGAGTTTATTAACTGTTTTAGACTAATCACTTAGTTTTGTTTCTAAAGTTGATTAACTCTTTTATTTTTTTATATAATTATTTTAACCCCGGTGTTTGTACATCTATCAAATTCCTTTTTTTGTTTATTTGATCATGTACCTTGTTATTATGGTGAAATGTGTTGAAGCTTAATTTCTCTATATATGGAAAATATTATGAGACTTTAACTTATGTCATGTTAAGTAATGCATTTCAAATCAAGAAGTAATTAATGCATATGACACATTCAAACTTTACCATTGCCTTCCCCATCTATAAGTAATGCATTTCAAAGTAAAGCATTTTAAAATAGCATTCTTATATTCTGAATACATTTTATATAGTAATTATTTTTAATTTTATATTAAATTTCTCTCTATCACACCAAAAAAAAAAAAGTGAAATTAGGTGTAATTATATAATATGGAGTATATACAATGTCAAAACGTTTTGTGTCTAAATAGGTTATCAATTGTATATATACTTTTCCAATACACAATTAAATAGGTTATCTATATTTCTTGCATAAGTGACTGAATTGATGAATATAAGATACCAAAAAGAAATTAATATCCTAACATTTATTTATAAAACAATAGCCTATCAATAAAAAAATAATTTTAAATTTTTAAATAGTCAATATATACATAATTAGAATCTAAGCCCTCAACTTTAATAACTATTGCTTTGCACGGGTTAAACACACTAGAATCACCATTTTAAAGAATGAAGGATAATAATTTTTGGCTCACAACAATATACATTAATCAAATATTTTTAATAAGAAAGTAGTAATTATTTGTAATAAAATGTATTAAATAATTAAGCAAAGAAGAGAGAAGAATTTGCAGAAGTACATGCAAATGACCGCACATACATTAATAGAAATTGAAATAAAATATAGAAAACAACATACCATTCTCATGCTGGAGGTGTGCATGGGTCCTATTGGTATATATAAGTGCTCTTTTCATATTATTGATTTTAGAATTCGTAATTTATTAAGCCACACTTTCGTGCACAGAATAGTAAATATTTTTTTTCAAAGCAAATGAAAGAACACTGATTTGTTTTTCTTATATAATTATTGCAATTAAGAATCACTTTAAGAGAAATTTGCTATCACTGATGAAACATAGACAACCTCTAATTGGAGAAAATAAGAATACATATAAACTAAAAAATAACTAAATTAAGTTTTACAATCATATAGTTTCTCTTAATTTATTTCATGTATATAAAACTCAGTTCCTTTATAGAGAAACATTTGATTAATTTTGTTCTTTCTTGTCCTTCTATTCAAGAGTTTCATCTAATATAATAATTAATTAATCATTAAAGTCACATCATTTTTATATTTTAAAATAATTTATATTTGGAATTAATTTTGCATAAGTTTATCTTGCCCAACGTTTTACATGTGTAACTAAAAAATCTTTATGTTTGAATTTTGATTAAATTATCTGTATGTGAAAAGTGAGAGAGGTCACTTTACTTAATATTTATATTAAAATAATTATCGTAAATGTTTTGTTATAGTAAGTATAACCTCACAATAATAAATTAGGAATACAAAGAAATTTTTTGCGTAGCATGAACTAAGGCTTTATGAATTTGTAATGGATTTGTTGTATTTTATTATATTTCTTTTACATCCTTTTATTGTTGTCTTTATTCATACTTAGATTGGTTAATATTTCAATTTTTATTTATTTTTTAAAGTCTAAGACTCCCAGAGCAACACATTGCATGTCCTGTTTGTGACAATTATTTGAACAGTATTGTGATGCCTTGAATTGACGAGAACATAAAGTAATTACCGATGTATAAGGAAAGTTCAATTAACGATTCATGGGACTAGTAGCAGAATTTCTCAAAGGAACTTAAGGGTGCCATGACCTCTCTAATCTTTTCAATATATATCATGTGAGGTCTAAGTTGCTTTTAAAATTATAGATAACTTACTCATCATGCACCCATAAAAATTTGCTATATCAAAACACAAACACAAGAAAATTGATATATAGTGATAGATAAAGTCTATGATTATGATTATGATTATGATTATGATTATGATTATGATTATGATTATGATTATGATTATGATTATAATTATGATTATGATTATGATTATGATTATGATTATGATTATGATTATGATTATGATTATGATTATGATTATGATTATGATTATGATTATGATTATGATTATGATTATGATTATGATTATGATTATGATTATGATTATGATTATGATTATGATTATGATTATGATTTGATTATGATTATGATTATGATTATGATTAGATGATGTTATGATTATGATTATGATGATATGATTATGATTATTGATTATGATTATGATTATGATTATGATTATGATTATGATTATTATGATTATGATTATGATTATGATTATGATTACGATATGATGATTATGATTATGATTATGATTATGATTATGATTATGATTATGATTATGATTATGATTATGATTATGATTATGATTACGATTATGATTATGATTATGATTATTATTATGATTATTATTCGTACTACTACTACAACCATAAGGAAAGTTCAAACTCTAATTGCCATTAAAACTTTTTTTGTAATGCTGGAGTACTGGCTTTGGAGCTTCATCGCTAAAATTGTGAATAGAGAAAACATGTAAGATAAAACTCTAATCTAAATAGCTTAGGTAAGGTTGGACTTAAAAGTATAAAAATTTAACAATAATATAAACTGTCCGCAACTTGTTGTAGCAAATTTTGGTAGTGAAATAACACAAGAAGTTTCATCATTTTTACTATTTCCAGTATCGACAATATAAGTATGCATTTTTAATAAAATATATTTGTCAGAAACAAGAATTATGAAATTTAATAAAGAAAGAGTGATGAAGTGTATTTTGCTTCAAGTCATCTTGAGTAGATGAATAACAATTCACTAAAAGTGAAGTAAGGCTAATAAGGAGTAGCAAGAGTCCAATAGAATATCTTCTGTCCATTGTCAAGCTAGCAAATACCATAACAAAAAAATATATAGTTAGTAGTATGTGTTTAATATATTATCAAAATGATATAACATATTCATGCATATTTTTTTCTGTCACATAACCTGATTCTGTTTTTTTTTTCCTCTGTTTCTTTCCTCTACAATCACATGCATATAAATGTGTAAAAAAAATATTTTAAACTAAATGAATATTAAAACTTGTGAGTTGCAGTATTGATAGATAGGCATGTTTACTAATTCGCTATATATGAATGTGTTAAATAACCAATTAAGTCAATATAATTATTTCTCTGCCTTCTCCTAGTTCAAAGCTAGTACATGATTCCCATAATTGTAAATCATTTTTAGAGTGTTCATTGCTTATTAGATTAAGTATAAAAATCATAAATTAGATTAAGTAAAAAAAATCCATAAATAGATTAAGTAAACAAAAAACCATAAAATTAGATTAAAGGAATGTTTCATTTAAAAATATGTACCTTTCATATTAAACTACATCATCAACAACATAGATAAACAAATAAAAAGTATATAGACCAATAACATGAATTAAAAAGCACAAGTAAGTAAATAGGGGTTACATAATAGTTGGAGAGTATTCTCACAAAATCCCTTTCTTTCACTTGGTGAAATGAAGTCCAAGTGGAGTGAAATAAGCAAGAGGAATTTGTATGGTGGAAGAGAACTATGAATATATTATTGAAATGGAAATGATAGTGTTGTGGTGTTAATGAAAGAGTTGAACAACGAAAATGAAAGACATTGTGTTAACTTATAGGATATAGAAGTGATGATGATTAGTATGAAATATAGAAGAAGAAAAGTGGTGATATTTGGGAAGCAAAATTTATGTATTTATAGAGGAAGAACTAAGAAGAAGAGGAAGAAGAAGAAGCTAGAAAGACATCCATGTGAGTAAAGGAAAAGAGAAGGTGCCTGGAAATACATGTGAGCATGCATGGGTGGGTTCTAGGTTGCTAAAAATGTGATTTCCAAAGACAAAAAGAATAACAAATAAGATGAATGAATAATAATACTTGTTAGTTGCAGTAACAATTATTATTATGATTATGATTATGATTATTATTATTATTATTATTATTATTATTATTATGATTATGATTATGATTATGATTATGATTATGATTATGATTATGATTATGATTATGATTATGATTATGATTATGATTATGATTATGATTATGATTATGATTATGATTATGATTATGATGATGATGATGATGATGATGATGATGATGATGATGATGATGATGATGATGATGATGATGATGATGATGATGATTATGATTATGATTATGATTATGATTATGATTATGATTATGATATGATTATGATTATGATTATGATTATGATTATGATTATGATTATGATTATGATTATGGGTGGGTTCTACGTTGCTAAAAATGTGATTTCCAAAGAGAAAAAGAATAACAAAATAAGATGAATGAATAATAATACTTGTTAGTTGCAGTAACAATAGATAGATATGCTTACTTTTCTGAAGAAAAAAAAGTATAAAGAACACATTATTTTAGGTGTAAGAGGCAAAAGGAAATACATTTGTCACTTCTTTAGTTTCTTGACAAATACTTGCCTAGAAAAATACATTTATTTATTAGTAGTTTATTATGATAAATAAATGTAAACTAAGATAAGCACTTTAATACTATCGATTATATGTAGATCTGAATTAGAGCATTATATTTATTGTTATAGATGAAAACATAATATAAAATACTAAGGTAAAAATGAAAAAGAAACTAATTGCAGTTTAAATGTATATTTTAAGTATAGTTAAAATAATAATTTATAACCACTAACAAAATGGTAATTAATAAAAAGCAATATCTACGTGTCTTTCACATATATATTATTACCATCAACAACAAAGATAATACCACCAATTCCAAAACCACGTAAAAGTATAGGCCAATAACATGAATTAGAAAGCACAACTCTAACTTTATATGAAGGTAAAGACTCTAATTTCAAAAGTTACGTGTCTTTCACTATGTAGTCTACATTCATTATGTTCGTATAGTGTGATCATAATTGATTACTTCTATTAGTATTATGATGCACTTTTACATTATTATCAATGTGATTCATTGATTACTTTTGATTTATTTTTTTTAATTATAAAAAGAAATTTGAAAAAGCATTCATATATAGATGAAAAAAAGAAGGGCGTGTGAGTGTATAATGCATATAATTGAACATCATGCATATGAGTTTGAAAATCGGTACACTTGCTTAATGCAAGATTAATTCCTTTAAATACTTTTTCAGGTATAGACATATACTTTGCCGATATGATAACTTTTTTTTTGTGTGGCTCTATAATAGTAGTAGCATTCTCCACCAATATTTGTACCTTGTATATATTACTAATAGGATTCACAATTTACTTCACTTGCTTTCATTTTTTCCTATAACATATAATTTGTTCAAATGCACAATGCAATGCACTATGCTTTCTCCTTATGTAAATATATATATATATATATATATATTTATATGATTATGATGACGATGATTATGATGATGATGATGATGACGATGACGATGACGATGACGATTATGATTATGATTATGATTATGATTATGATTATGATTATGATTATGATTATGATTATGATTATGATTATGATTATGATTATGATTATGATTATGATTATGATTATGATTATGATTATGATTATGATTATGATTATGATTATGATTATGATTATGATTATGATTATATTATGATTATGATTATGATTATGATTATGATTATGATTATGATTATGATTATTATTATTATTATTATTATTATTATTATTATTATTATTATTATTATTATTATTATTATTATTATTATTATATTATTATTACTAACTACTACAACCATAAAGAAAGTTCAAACTCTAATTGCCATTAAAACTTTTTTTTTGTAATGCTGGAGTACTGGCTTGGAGCTTCATCGTTTAAAATTGTGAATAGAGAAAAACATGTTAATAAAACTCTAATCTAAATAGCTTAGGTAAGGTTGGACTTAAAAAGCATAAAATTTATATATTACTTTTGTTATTTCAATAAAAATTGAACATTAATTTAAAAAAACAAAAACAAAAAACAAACCTTTGAGAAATGCCCATTTGGAACTTGGGTTTATTAAAAAAATTGTAATTTAAAATTTCTGTTTATTTCTTTTATGTATTTTTATGAATTATATTAAAATTATATATATATATATATATAATATTTATGTTATTCTATTAAAAATTAAAAAAAAAATTGATTTTTTTTTTAAAATCATGTGAAAAGTCGCCATTTGGAATTTAGGCTTCGTTAAGGAAATCACCATTTCAAATGGCGACTTATAACTTAAGAAGAAAAAAAAAACAAAAGGTAGTTTAGTATATTTTTTTTAAAGGAGATTGTTTGGTGTTTAAAAAAAAATGTTATTTGAATAAAAAAATCCCAAATAAAGACATATGACATAAAGAATTAGGAATTTTCCATTACACTTCATTTATCAACTACCAAGTCTAATCAGAGTTTTCCTTCCAACTAAATCACTTGTTAAGTAAATCATTTTCTTAATGTGGTAAAAGGGCTTATAGTTATCAATTTGAGTAATTATTAGATAAATTCAAAAAACTATTAAATGGACTAAACGGTAGAACTGGACTCCTTCATACTAATTGAAAATCAAACCGTTTTTACAAATACAATTTATTAACTGAATTAGTTTTTAAAAATTGAAATCAAACTGAACTGAATTGTTCCAAACTAAAATTAAATTTAATTGTAGAAACACATACATCAAATTTATACCATTTCCATGAATATATAAATGAGCTTTACATGGTAAAATACTATACAATAAACTTAAAGTGTAAATTGGTCTTATTTCCATGAGCTCTTAATTAACACTCAAATACTACACACTAAACTTATGCCACAAATTTCTACATTTTTATGTCATGTTTTAGTTTATTACCAAATTTCAGTTCAATATCAAAATTACTACACAATAAACGCCAATAGAAGAAAAACGATTTTCATTTACTCTTAATGGAAGAACGGCTTTCACTTAATCATGAAATTTAACTTTTACGATTTGTGAACAAAGATAAACGAATTGAACAAAAAATGAAAGATGAACAAAATCAAATCAAGAGAAGAAGAATAACTCTAACACCTCAAATTGTTTATTAATATATTTTAATAATATTATGATAATGATATTATATATATAATTATTGAGGTGTGATAAGTTTTTAGGTATTGCCATAATAATTTATTTAAATTATTATCATTAAATGCATTTATCTGGTTTCTAAAAATAAAAATAAACATGAAATAACACAAACTGTATAGGTTTTTATGTTATCCTTTTACTGTACTACTACTACTATAGTCATATACATATATTGGATCCACTAAGTAATATAACTATATAAGTAATAAAAGCAAATTACTATTTGTCTATGTCGAAAAGCCTTTTCTCATCAGCCGTTAAACCTATTAAACCTTTGAAAATTTCTCTTTGTACCTCACACTTTGCCTTGTACCCCAAAAAAATTCGAAAATGACAAAACACCCTCAATTTTTTTCACCATTTGTAAATGGACTATTATACCGGAAATGTAAATATTTTTTTTCACCATTTTGTCACAAACCCAGCCGTAAAACAGATTTCGGTAAGTGGCAGTTTTCGGTAACTACTGAGATACTTGAAACAAGATTTCCGGTACAGAGTAATTACCGGAAATGTTAAAACTGAGTTTTCCGGTACAGAGTGTAGTACCGGAAATGTTTAAACTGACTTTTCCGGTACAGAAGAGAAAATTTGTGTACCGGAAATCTTGGTTGGCAAGTATTCCGGTACAGTAGTAGGGTTCCGGAAAACTTCAATTTTTGAGTTTTCCGGTACAGACCATTTTTTTAATTTTTTTTAAGTTTTTTAATTTTTTTTAATTTTTTTTAAATGTTAACAGATATGGATAATCCACTACTATTAATGGACAAAACATGCGTCGATACTACAAATATTTTTGACACAGATCAGGTATGAATAAATATATTTAATATTAATATTATACAAATATATTTTTGTGATTAATTATAATTATTTTATTTCAGATATTTGATTCAAGGGATACTGTTGTGAAATGGGCAAAAGAAATTGGTATAAAAAATAAAGTTACCGTTATTATCAGAAGATCAGATATAGAGACGGGTGAGAAAGGACGGAGAAATAAATTAATATTAGGTTGTGACAAAGGGGGAAAATACAAGAGTGCTGCTAGTTCTATTCGAAGTTCAACAAAAAAATGTGATTGTCCTTTCAAGCTTAGATCAAAACCATTAAAAGATGGTTCATGATGGATAGTTAAAGTAATTTGTGGAATTCACAACCATGAATTACCTGATACTTTGGAGGGGCATGCATATGTTGGGCGCTTAAATGAAGAAGATAGAAAGCATGTTCATGAATTAACAAAATATAATGTTGCACCGAGACACATATTACTTTCATTGCAAGACCGAGATAAGAGTAATGTTACTAAGATCTCACAAATATATAAACAGAGAAGTATCATTCGATTGCGCGTGAGAGGTAATAGAACAGAGATGCAACATTTTATTCAAGTTAATTGAAGATGCAAAATATTGTGTGCTGGAATAGAAAGCGTGAAGACTCCGATGTTATGAGAGATATTTTTGGGCGCATCCAGATTCAGTGAAGTTGTTTGAATTTGTTTCCGATTGTGTTGATTATGGACAGTACCTACAAAACCAATAAATACAGAATGCCATTACTTGAAATTGTTGGTATGACATCAACAGAGAAAACATTTGTAGTTGGGTTTGCTTATTTGGAATGTGAGAGGGAAGAAACTTTTGTTGGGCATTAGAGAGACTAAAAGATTTGTTTGTTACACAAAATAAATTCCCTCAAGTAATTGTGACAGACAGAGATCTTGCGTTAATGAATGCAGTTGGCATTGTGTTTCCACATGCTGTTAATTTACTTTGTCGATTTCATATCGAAAAAAATGTTGGAGCAAAATGCAAGCAATATGTCTTAAAGGATAGACAAGAGTCAATATTGAATATGTGGAAAGACATTATGTATTGTAGTAATGAAAAAGAGTATATGATGCGCTTGCATATATGTTTGAACAATCATGTGTTGATACTAAAGTGTTTGTTGATTATGTCAAAGAAACTTGGTTGACTCCACATAAGGAAAGATTTGTTGAAGCATGGACAAATAAAGTGATGCATTTGGGGAACACAACGACTAACAGGTATTTAATATAATTTTATTATATATTGTTGAATTTTATTATATATTGCTGAATTGTATTATATTATAATTTTATTATTTTCTAATGTATCTGTAAAAAAAAATTTACAGGGTTGAGTCAGCTCACTGGAAACTGAAGTTAATGTTAGAAAATAGCATGGGTGATTTGTGTAAATGTTGGGAGGCTATGAACAACATGATAAGGTTACAACATAAAAGAATCAGAGCCTCGTTTCAAAAAAGTTTTTTATGATGAAGAGCATGAGCACAGAAATCCATTTTATCAGAGATTGAATACATTTGTATCAACAGAAGCTCAAAGACGTATTGCTGAAGAATACGACAAAGTTGAGTGGGTGGGTACTGACAAATCTATATGTGGGTGTTCTCTGAGAAGGACATACGGATTACCTTGTGCTTGTGAATTGGGACAATATAAATTAATGGGTGAACCAATTCCTCTAGATTCTGTGCATATTCAATGGAGAAAATTAAGCATGGAATGTGAACTCACTCAAGACACAGAAGATGGATCAGAGTTGGATATGTCTACTGAGATGAATGCCTTATGGAAACGCTTTCGATCACTTGATGTTATTGGGAAACGAGTGTTGAAGAGTAAAGTGCGTGAACTTGCTTTTCCAAGTACAAGTTCAATATGTCCACCACCTGAAAAAGTCAAAACCAAAGGAAGAGTGAAGAAGAGTAAGGGTATGAAGCCAGATGGATATGATGTATATCGAGACCCTTCTTACTTTGAGCATGTTAATAAAATAATTTTTTAATAAAGTAACCGACATTAATAAAGTAACCGACATTACAATAATTAATAAAATAACTATTCAGAGACGGGTGAGTCTAACATAACAATTATTAATAAAGTAACCGAAATAAAGTAACCGAAATAACTAACATAACAATAATTAATAAAGTAACCGAAATAAAGTAACCGAAATAACTAACATAACAATAATTAATAAAGTGTTCATAAAATAACCGACATAATAATAGTTCATCAAAAGTGTTCATAAAATAACCTACATAACAACAGTTACAAAAGTGTTACTACTAACTAGTGCGACTACGTGATAAATACAAAGCTTTATAAAAGTGCCTATACAACTCATCATCTGGACTAGCTTGATGTTCACTCAACCCCTGCTGTATAAGATCACCGATCTGCTGTAGGATAGGTGGCGGCTGTGAACTAGAAGCATCTGCACTGGTGGGCGGTACACTATAACGTGGACCTGAGGTACACCATCTGGTCGCACCAGCAGTGGATGAGACACCTGATAGAACCACTCCAAATATCCATCTTCACACTCAGATGGATATGTAGCTGGACGAAGCTTGGGAAATAGCTCTGTCACTGGCGTCACATATCCCAACCATTCCACATCTACATCAAATAATCTAGCAGGATCTGGAAGTGGCGGTGAAGGAATATACTGGATATATCCGAATTGTCTCAAACACCTCTCTGGTAGATATTTCGCTACAGTGCTGCATAATCGAATGTGACCAGTATAAAGTGTGATATCATCAAAAGGAATGACACCCCTGTGATTCTCCCATGGTCTCCATATAACATCTGCATGTGTCAATGCATCAATAATACTTCTGTATTCGTGGACCTTATGCTTTCCTTGCTTATAGCACCATCTATTCATTCGGGCAAAACATTCCACGTCAGCACCCTGATCACCTCTATTACAAATATTCGGAAAACATTCGTAAATCTAGCACTATTACAAATAAAAATATTAAATAATTAATACTAACAATTAAATACAACATAAATAAATTAAATAAATAATTAACAATTAATACTAAAATATAATTGATACCTGAAGCAACGTCATGTATCCACCTAGCTGTTTGGTGTCATAATAGCAGGCATCTGAGAGGTAGTCATAAAGAACCACTAGTGCAGCAGTACCCCATGCATATCTATCTATACCATCTAAATATCTGAATAAAGGGAGGTACTTCGCATCAACTAGAGTATGACTCTTATCAGCGAAAATAGTACTCCCGACTAAATTCAACAGATATGCCCTAGCAGCACAGTCAAACCTCTCTGCTGCACACTGCCTTCTGAACACCTCCTTCAACCAATCCAATCTATAGTGTGCACCTCTAGTCTTTCTGGTCTCCTCCCAGATCTCTTCCGTGGTCACTCCTAATAGATGGACGGCAAGATTACATGCCGTTACTCTATCTACATCGGGTGGACTGTAGAACTCACCCCTAATAGGCAATCCGAGAAGATTGGCAACATCATCCAAAGTAATCGTCATTTCACCAAATGGCATGTGAAATGACGATGTCTCAGAATGCCATCTTTCAACAAAGGCAGATATCAAAGTTGTTGTCGATCATCTTCAAACTACCCCGTTGTAATGGGTTCAGACCAGACAAATTCACCCAATTCTCTATGGGTCGCGGAAGTACCGGCGGAGTAAATTGTTGCATTTTCTTCCCATGCGCAACAATTTTCAGCAATGGTCGCTCCTGTATACAAAAAAAAAATATGACATTAAAATTAAATTTAGACAACAAATAATAATTAATTTAAATACGTAATAATTAATTTAATATACCTCGCCAAACCATAGTCTAGCTGAAACATGATAACGGTATCGTGTAAGGACAGACAAATCATAAGGTCCTCCAGGATACCGTGTGAGCTCACCAGGTCCCTCAGCTCCATCATGTTCCTCCTCCATATGCTCTCCCTCATGAGCAGGTGCAGCCTCCTCCTGCTCGTGCACCATATGCTCATGTACCACATCTTCCTCATGCACTGTAGAAGGCTCCCCCTGATCATTATGTCCCTCATCATCATCTTCAATAATCATACGTCTTCTTCTCCTTGAAGCTGTCGGTCGAATCCTCTCTGGGGGATTCATCGGAGTCGATGTAGAAGTCTCAGTGTCCCGTGTAATTCGTATGATTTTGTCGTCTCTTCCTCGTGCACACACTGAAAAATTAAAATATTAAAAGAATTAAATCACAATAAGTTATAAAATTATAATTAATTAAATTAAAAAAAAAAAATAACATAACTTCCGGAAAACTTGATGCTCAAGTTCTCCGGTAACTACCGGAAATGTTGGCAATCAAGTTTTCCGGAACGCTTTCTGTACCGGATATGTTAAAAACAAGTTTTCCGGAACACTCTTCTGTACCGGAAAACTTCCTACAAGATTTCCGGTACCGGAAAACTTTTAAAACAACGTTTCCGGAATACACGCTTTGTACCGGAAAACTTGTTTCTCAACTTCTCCGGAAATTTTGAAAAAAAACTTACTCTCTCTTCCGGAAATGTGAAAGTGTGGAATGGTAATTTTTGAGGTTTTATTATTTATACGAGGGCAAAATAGTCATTTCATTCTATTTTTGGGGGTATAGGTATAATAAGGAGGGTACAAGGGAAATTTTTTCTAAACCTTTCTATAGCGCCACACTTTAAAAAAAAAAAAAAAAAAAAAAAAAAAGAGGCAAAGTACGCATTCACAATTATTTGATATCGTTATAATTTTGTATTTTAGTATCTCTACAAATTTCTACTGTATTGTTTTAAAACTAAGTTTTAATCTCATTAGAATTTTATATTTATTAAATTGATGATTTACTCATAAAACTTACATAAATTATAAAAGTTTTAATCTTACTAGTTAGTATTATCTCTTGTACTAATCTTCATCATATAATTTGTATGCCCTATCTTCTCTAATAATCAACCTACTATCATTTTCCTTGTTAAATACTAATCGAATCTTAAAGTTATGAGATTAACCAAATATTAATAGTATTCTATAAAATAAAATAATAGATCATCTTGTAACAATTTACGGCATATTCTTTTCCTATTTTAAGTCAATAATATATATGTAATTGTATTTTTTTTTTTTTTAAATGCACTACAATTATAATACCGATTGATATCAAAATGTCTAATTTTATTTTACATCCAAAAGCTTTAATTATTTTAATTTTAAACTGTGGGTATTATTCATTAGGCAGTAAATAAATATTATTAGTTTCACTACATACAATACGGGTTTTTTATTTTTAATAATCCAATTTTAAAATAAAAATACTAATATATTGGTATTTTTTCTAAAAAAAATCGGGGTATTAAAATAAACCTATTTAAACATCTATTTCTTCTTAAATATATATTAACTAAAAAAAAATTGTAAACGTATAATGCAAGACATCTATAAATATACTTGTTAGTTAACATAGTGATGAGATAAAATTATATTTTTAAATCTAAAATGGCATTTCGAGAATCATGAATTATATGGTATTTAATTTAATTTTTATTTATAAAAATATCCTTAAACTTGACTCATTTATTATAGCATTATCCCAAAAAAATTACAAATTGCAAACTAAACTTCCCCTGCCAAAAAATTTCTTATAGTAAGCATAATATTAGCAACATCGGAAATAACTTTAGCACACTTTTAGAGTAAAGATTTATATGAATAAGGTATAGCACTAGGTTAGCCGTGGTTAATACAAGAATCATAAGCGTTCATGACATCGTATATATCCTCTCTCTTTCTATGGTAATCTCCATCCTTGAAGGTGTTTTCCAAGTCTTCCAAATTAGCAAGAGCACCATTCGGCCAACCAAAAAGTTTGAAACATTTCCGGTAATGGGATTTTGTTTCATGATCTTTATCATATTGATGAATTAGTGTCTTGATAAGATTGATTGTGTTGTTCACTTCGGTATGTAACACATCAATGGTGTATTGGTAAAGGGTAACTAGATATGTTGCTTTAATAATAATAATAATATAATAATAATAATAATAATTTGAAATAAGATTTAATTTTTTTACACTGACAATGTAAATGTTTTTAATATTTTCCGTCAATCTCAATCAATCGTCGAATCATTAGAAATATTTAATTTTTATCGTAACTATATAAAAAACTACAACTATGAATAATTGTGATGTGTTAGACGGTTTAAAATTTTTTACACTATCAATGTTTTAATAATTAAATTCTTTGAAATATTCAAAACAATTATTTAAAGTATAGTGACCCGTGGTATATATGCAAAGGTAGATAGGTTTTCTCCTTTCCTTAATTTCATGAGTTGTTCTAACAGAAGTCACTACTAGAATTTGTGGGCCAAACTCACTCAATCCAGGAAAATTGGCTATTGTACCCCCCCCCATTTAAACTTATACCCCCCCCCAACTTAATTTTTTGTTGTAAATTTACCCAAAATAACACTAAAAAAAACAGTAAAAGTCAAAATAAGAAAAAATTGAAACACTTTACCCCACATTGAAAAATCCGGAAAAGTAAGTTTTCAGAAAAAAAAAAAAAGTTTTACCGGAAATTTCAAGAGGATTTGAAATTTCCGGTAGTTCAAAATACATACGGAAATTTTCAAAAACGAAATTTTCCGGGAGGCAAACCGAAATTTGAAAAATCCGGTAGTTGTAATTCCCGGAAATTTCGTTTTTTTGAAATTTCCGGTATGTATTTTGAACTACCGAAATTTCAATCCTCTTGAAATTTCCGGTACACTGTGTAAACTTTTTTTTTTTTTTAATTTTGTTGTGAATTTGTTATGAGGACCAGAGGAGGAAAATCTGACGGTGGATGATTATACGCGAGTTCGGCCTCCTACACAATCAAATAGGAGAGCTGCTGTTGAAAAAAGGAGAAAGAGAAATGAGGAAAGGCAGGCGCCCCAGGACGAGCAGCCCCAGCAAAATCTTATGTTTGATGCAGAACAGGATGAGCAGCCCCAGGATGAGCAGCCCCAGCACGATCATGTGTTTTATGATGAATATGACCAGCAGCAGCAACAGTTTGATGATGAATATGGTCAGCAGCACCAGCCTGATGAACCCATGTTTCCTAGAGGTCCTTATGATCTTTCTGTCCTTACAGATTATGAGCATCATATTGCAATTAATGTGTGGAATGGACAGGTTAGTAAATAATTTATTTTATTACATATTATAATATATTTGTAGTATAGGTTATTTTATTACACATTATAATTTATTTGTAGTATAAGATTATAATATATTTTTAATTGTGTTATTCTTAATTAAACAGGAAAGACGTGCCTTGAAAGTTGTTTCCAATGGCAAAAAAGCAAGACAAATTCATTGATATTAGATATCATTTACCTGCTCAAATAGATCATTGGATTAATATATCTGGATTACGTCCTCTGAGAAGATGTAGTTTGCATATGATTGATGGTAATATGATATCTGCTTTTGCTGAGAGATGGCACGCAGAGACTAGTTCATTTCACCTGCCATTCGGTGAAATGACTATTACTCTTGACGACGTCAGGGGTCTTTTGAGCATCCCGTGTACTGGAGAGTTTTTCACACCTCCCGCAAATGTCAATGAAGATTTGGAAATTGCTGCTGCTATTGAGTTGTTGGGGGTTACATATGATGAAGCTGTCACTGAGACTAGGACCAATAGAGGGGATTCGTATAGTTTTGAGTGGTTGAAAGAGGTATTTTTTAAGAAACTTCATGAACGAAGATATGACTGTGCAGCTAGGGCATATCTACTTCATTTGGTAGGATGTACCATTCTTGCGGATAAAAGTTTTACATTTGTATCTGCAAAATATCTCTTTCTGTTTCAAGATCTTGATAGTTGTGGTAAATGGGCATGGGGACCGGCTGCACTTGTTGTGCTATATGACTATCTTAGAGACAATACATTGCCTGCAACCAAACAGATTGGAGGATATTTGTCTTTATTTCAGGTACTATTATATTATTATATTTATTATACTTATCATTATTTTTTTAATTTATATTCATCACCTTATAATTTTACTACATTTCAATTATTTACAGACTTGGATTTATGAACATTTCCCTGATATTTGTAAACGGGATATGGATGAGCATATTTCCTCGATGCCACGGATGTTTCGTTGGACGGCAAAACAAACATCTGGGAATGTGGCATATTGCGGCAAAAGATTATGTGATTAATTGCGTTGAAACATATATTAATTTGCTGTAGACTTAAATTATTGATTTTTTATTTTGGGTTTAGTGCTACAAATGGGAAGTGAGAACGAACAAATACAAATATAAACCATGTAAAACAAAGATTATGTGTTTAAATTAATCCCTGTAAAAAAAATTTAACAAGTCATAAATTTTAAATATTGTATACTTTTGTACAAGTCAATTAATTTAATAATAAAATTATTTAAAAAATAAAGAACATAAATTAAGAAATTCTCACAACTTTAGAATATGAGGAAAAAAACTCAATTTTCAGATATATAAAAATTGAAGAAAAAAAAATAGTTTGGAATTTGAATCTTATTACAAGTATAGTCAACATAATAATGCCTCTAATGTAAGAATTGAAACAAGTTAATAATTTAAGTGCGTGTATATTTATATATATAAATGTGTAAAACATTAATTTAAAAATGAATGAGTATTTTTGTCATATTAAAAATGTATGTGATCAACAACATCAAATAAAAATCATATACGTCATAATAACAAATTATATAGCAAAGGAAGAAGTTGAGTAAGCTATTATTATCAATATCATGCATGTGACCATGGATGGTTCTAGATAGATTTATTTAAAAATGTGAGTTTCAAATAGAAAGAGAAAAAAAAAATACAATAATTAAAAATTGGTTAGTTAATTTTAATCATAACATCATTATATTTTTTGGCTTCATAACAACAACTAAATAAAATTCATTTTGAACTAAATAAATAATAACGCCTATGAGTTGCAATAAGGATAGATAGGCATGTTTACTTTTATACAAAAAGAATATAAAAAATGAATTCTTTAGTATAAAAAATAAAAATTCCTCTGCCTCTTCCCCTGTTTCTAACATACTAATGTAAGAGTTGTTAAAAATAAGGCTAAATTACATTTGTGGTCCTTTAACTTAACTTACAGGTAACGTTTTAGTCCTTTATCTTTTTTTTTTCCCAACTTGGTCCTTTATTTTAATTTTAAGTGACAATTTGATATTTTATGTTTTAAAATTTCAACAATGATATCCTTTTTTATACAAAAATTCAAAAAAAAATTCAATCAAAACTCATAAAATTAATTATATTCTTCAATATAATACAAATTTTCATCAAATCGTAACGCAAATCTTTCAAAATAAACTCATATTTTCATAATTTATTTGATATTTTTAGGAACAAAGGACCAAGTCGGAAAAAAAAAAAAAGATAAAGGACTAAAACGTTACCTGAAAATTAAGTTAAAGGACCACAAATGTAATTTAGCCTAAAATAAATAAATAAATGAGTGTTGACGTTGACTTGATATTAAAAAATCATATCATGAAATAAAAAGAATATAATAGTATATATGATGATAATAAACAAGAGAAATAGAGTTAGTAACAGATCAAGTTGAGTGTTGTTGTGTTGGTTAATTTGTATGGTGGAAGAGAACTATGGATATATTATGTAAATGGTGGTGTTAGTTACTGTAATAATCAAATGGTTTTGTGAATGCTAGCATTTTGAATTAGTGGTTTTTGTGGTGTAAATTTGCTTTAACATTGTCATCATTGATTCATGTATGAATTGATTCATGTATGAAATGAAACCGACATTTACTTAATTTGCATGAGATCGAACTGTGCGAGTTCATTTATTTGCTATTAAAGTCGAGAATATTGTCCTTCCAATCTACTTGGGTTTTTCTTCATTTCATAATATACTTTATTTTCATAATCACTCTCTTCTTTATCTATAAGTGATGCTATCAATATTAACTGTTAGTAGTTTTCTCTTTCAACAAAGTAGTACTTTCTTTTAATTTATATGGCATGCATTCTTGAGATTCCTTATAGTTTGGTCCCAACAAATGATTCCAAACAACACTATCATAAATGTAGGAGGTAATGAAATTGATTTGTCATTCTTACTCATAACTTTCCTCCTCTCGAACACTTTTTTATTTATCTTTTATGTATCATATACTCATATTTAATCAAAATAGCTCAAAGTATAGATGGAGAAACAAAATGGTAAAAATAATAGTATTAAGCTTTTATTATAATTAGGAGTAGGTAAAACACAAAATAGTAATAAAGAACACACCACTAAAATATAAAGCAAGCTCAAAAGATACACTAAAACTAAAACTTTACAAAGTTTCATAAAAACAAAAGCTACAAAATCCTTTCATTAAGACATTATAGTAATTTGTATGTTTGCATTCTAAAGTGATTTTTTTAAACCCTCTAAAAGTGAGGTTTATTTATTAGGAGTTTAGTGGAAGTTAAGTAAAGTTCACTTAAGAATTGTTCGATATGATTTGAATTGATTTCGTATTTAGATGAAGTTTTTTTAACTAATTTTATATTAAATAGTTGAAGAAGTGTCTCACGAATTTTCACAAACGATTTTTTCTTAACATCATATGACAATAAAAATCATTTATTAATTCTTGACCGATTATATAATTTAATTTCAACCAATTGAATTCTCCGCCGGGTATTTGAACATTAAATGAAACATAAAAATGCTATTCAAATGTATGAAATTGATACAAGAAATACTCAAAGATATAACAAAGAGAAAAAAAATTGGAAAAGATCTATACAAGAAGTAGTCAATTTGATTTTCTTCTTTGCAAAAGTATATCTTTTATGAATAAAAATATAAAATAGTAAATTAAGAATTACAATACATATGTAATGTATACTATATATTTAGTACTTTGGCTTTTCTCTGCTCTTTCATCAAATATAATAATGGGGCTCCTAACTTGAGATTCACCATTGTCCCAAACTAAAGAAGCTGACTCAATAGATTTCTTCAGCGCTCCATCTATAGTGAGAACATATGTTTGTGTTTCTCCTAATGAAGTGAATGACAAAACACTAGGATTCACTGAAACATTGAATCCTATAGGAGCTGTCACAATAGCTCTATATGTAGACATCGGTAATCCCACATTTGTGACAATTCTATTGAAGCTTCCACTTATATGTTGTTTGAGACGTGAGGCTTTGAGAGCAAATGAAGGATAATTTAAATCTCTCGCAGTCATATATGCTATCTCAGAACAAATGACTGCATTTCCAATGATTTGTTGCAAAGTCGTGGCATTGAAACCTTGACCGCATAAAAATCTTATGTAGTCTCCTTCATAAGCCTCATATACTAAGCCTGGATTTAAAGCCTTGATGGGGTCAATTTGTCCAGCTCCATAACCAAATTCAGCTTCAACATTATTATTTGGACTTACTTGTTTAGCTACAACACAAGAAATACGGAAAATTGTTTTCATTAGTTTAACACATTAAGCAAATTATACTCGCCTCAAACCAAATAAACATTACACTAGGCTCTTGTGATAAGTAAATATATATTCCATGTCTATTTTAACATGTCAATTATTTTTAAATAGGAGCAAGACAACTTTGAATAATCATTAAAAATACTTTTTTAGCTATTAATATCAGTGGTAAGTAATATTAAATACCTTAGTATTTATTTTTAAATTATTAGTCTTATTGAGGAAACTTTTATTATCAACTTTAAAGCTTTATCCAAAATCTTTCTTTATCTCGTTTATTATTTCATAGTTGATTCAGTACTGTATATTCATTATATCACTGATAAAGAAAATAAATTAAAAGTTTGAAAGTATTAAAATTAAGTAAAGTATATACATGTTTATTTTTTAAGGGAGTTTATATTTTAACATAAAAGAAAAAGAAGTGTAATCCATTCTACTCAAGGAAAACTTTCAACTGTTTAATTAAATAAGCATGTGTTAAGTTTATGTTTATATGGATTTATATATTGATTAAGATTTAACACTACTTATTTATATTACCCGTGGTCATAAGAGCTGAACGAATAGCCGCAGGTGACCATGTTGGATGAAATGATTTGATATACACAGCTGCTCCAGACACGTGCGGACATGACATTGACGTCCCCGACATAATATTGAAATCCAAATTTCTATTATCTCCGATAATTTCAGAAATAGGAGAAATTGTAGGCCAACTAGCGATTATGTCGACTCCAGGAGCAATTAAATCCGGCTGTAATATTATAAAAAAATGTTAATATTAAATATGGTAAAAATGATAAATATATATTAAATATTGTAAAAATGATATAATAACGAACCTTGAGAATCTCGGGAGTAGCCTTGTTAGGACCCCTTGATGAGAAGGAGGCAACAACAGGAGCCAAAGTATCTTTTATTTCATTGGTCCTAAATATTGTTGCAGTAGGACTCCTGAAAATTGATGAATATAATAATCATTAGTTAAGTGTGGTTCTCTAAATTATTGTAAGTGTATATTTTAATTGAAGTGGATACCTTGTAGAGCGTATGTACTTTAATACTTTGGCAGCATCTTTGGATTGAAGATAACATGCTGGTAAGGGATAAGAAAAGGCAATATCCGAAGAAGTATGGCCTTGTATCAAAACCCCAACAGCACCCACTCTTAAGGCCTCTGCGGGTCCTTCCGTTCCTTCACATAGAACAATTTTTCCTTTCACCATTGTAGCATCCAATGAGTTGGCTGAGCAAAACCTACAATTTTAATATAATTTGGTTAAGTTTTTGGAAAGTTTATCCATTCAGTAATCTTCATTTTGGAGAAAACATTTTTACTTATAATATTAACTTAAATATGTTAAACTTAGGCATTTTAACTTAAGGACTGCAATTTAATATATTTTTGTAAGACTAAAGTTGAAAAGTAATGTTTTATACCCTTTGCTAATTTTAATGATACAAAAGCTAGTTACCTAGATTTATCTTTATTGAAGCCTCCTATAGTATTTGGTGCAGCTCCACCATAGACAATAGGGTATAGTTTTCCCTCAAGGTCAAATGTGTTCAAGGAGACACCCTAAACATAAGAATCAAAGATATTAAGAGTATTAATGATGTTATATATATATATAAAAGAACTTGTAAGCTAATATTCATATCATCAGCTTATCAACTATATTAGTTAGACAATTTTGAAGAAATAAGATAATTGTTTCACTATAAAAAAGAAAAGAGTAGTTTACCTCATATGTCATATTGTCTCCTAACTTGACCTCGGTCACAAACCTTCTATCTAGTGTGCTAGCTGCCACAACAATTGCCCATGGTGAAAAATTGCCTAAGGTTGAAGGACTAGGACCCGAGTTTCCAGCTGCCAATACTGTCAACACTCCATGCTGCATAGCATGGAATGATCCGATGGAAATTGCATCTCTAAAATACACAGTGTCATTTGACACTGATGTAAGTGAGACTGATAATATATCAACCCCATCTGTAATTGCATCATCGAATGCAGCAAGAATACCAGAATCAAAGCATCCTTTGACCCAGCACACTTTGTACACAGCAATACGTGCAGATGGAGCTCCACCTCTTGTTGTACCTCGTGCAAGGCCTTCCATGCTTGCCTTCTTAATTGGTATGCCTGCTGCAGTTGAAGCTGTATGTGTCCCATGGCCAATTGAATCTCTTGGAGATTCAATATCTCGTTCGCTCAAGGGATCTTCAAATGATAAATAATACCTAGCTCCAATTATTTTACTGCAATGATATATAAAATTAGTTTAGCATTTACTTTTATTTTGTCTCTTCTCATCTCTATATAATAAGTCATAGTTCTATGAATTATATGGAAGTTGATATCAAAAGTCAAGTTGTATTTTTAAATCAATTTTCATTATGTTACAGTATAAAGCATTGTGTAGTGAAATTGAATATAAGAATCATAAAATATTACTTGTTGCAGGTAATATTTGAAGTTTGGCATGTGCCCTTCCATTTGCTCGGTGGCGGACTAAAACCTTTATCGTTGAAGCTCTCAGATTCTGGCCAAATTCCAGAATCGATTACACCAACGATAACATCACTCTCAGAATTTTCTCTTTCCACGTATCGTGGAAAGCCAATGAAGTCCCATGATCTGGTTGTAAGAAGGTGTCTCTTTTCATCAGGAAAAACAGACACCACGCCGTCAAGTCCTACATTATCAATTTTAATTGGTTAACAAAATTATGAATATTCAAGACACCAAACAAATTTTCAATAGAAAAAATATCTTATTCACACACCAGCCATTTTGTTGGCTTCTTTCTTCGTTAACTTTGCAACAAAGCCATTAAAACTCCTTTTGTAATGCTGGAGTACTGGCTTTGGAGCTTCATCGCTAAAATTGTGAATAGAGAAAACATGTAAGTTAAAACTCTAATCTAAATAGCTTAGGTAAGGTTGGACTTAAATAGCATAAAAATTTAACAATAATATAACCTGTCTGCAACTTGTTGTAGCAGATTTTGGTAGTAAAGTAATAACGAAGTTTCATCATTTTTACTATTGCCAGTGTAGATAATATAAGTCTGCATTTTTAATAAATATATTTATCAGAAACAAAAATCATGAAAATTTGATAAAGAGAGAGTGATGAAGTGTATTTGCCTTTAGATCATCTTGAGTAGATGAATAACAATTCACTAAAAGTGAAGTAAGGCTAATAAGGAGTAGCAAAAGTCCAATAGAATATCTTCTGTCCATTGTCAAGCTAGCAATACCATAACAAAAAATATATAGTTAGTAGTATGTGTTTAATGCATAATCAAAATGATATAATATATTCATGCATATTTTTTTCAGTCACATAACCTGACTCTGTTTTTTTTTTTTTCCTTTGTTTCTTTCCTCTACAATCACATGCATATAAATGTATAAAAAAAATATTTTGAACTAAATGAATATTAAAAACTTGTGAATTGCAGTAACGATAGATAGGCATGTTTACTAATTCAGCATATATGAATGTGTAAAATAACCAATTAAGTCAATATAATTATTTCTCTGCCTTCTCCTAGTTCAAATCTACTACTTGATTCCCATAATTGTAAATCATTTTTAGAGTGTTCATTGCTTATTTGATTAAGTATAAAAACCATAAATTAGATTAAGTAAAAAAAAAACATAAATTAGATTAAGTAAAAAAAAACCATAAATTAGATTAAAGGAATTCATTTAAAAATATGTACCTTTCATATTAAACTACGTCATCAACAACATAGATAAAACGAATAAAAAGTATATAGACCAATAACATGAATGAATTAAAAAGCACAAGTAAGTAAATAGGGGTTAGGTAATAGTTGGAGAGTATTCTCACAATCCTTCTTTCAACACAAGCAGTAACAAATTTCTTTGTTAGACTCAAATTACGAGACACCTATGCATTATGTTTGTTAGAAAACAATATAGATATACAAGCTCAAGATTTAAATTTCTTAGATTATTAAGTAGTGAAACACTATATAGAGTGAAGAGAAGATTCGAAAATTAGGATTCTTGATCCATAATATATATAATTAACGCAATTAATGTGAGCAACCATGCATGGTGTGTCTAGGTTGCTATATGATGAAACATAATATATTAAATACTAAGGTAAAAATGAAAAAGAATAACTAATTGCAGTTTAAATGTTATCTATACATTATAAAATATCAGTTAAAATAATAATTTATCTAATCTTCTTCCTCTAGTTAAAGTCAATAGGGTTTAAAAAATTGAATGAGTATTGTTAGTGATAAGCATATCATGACAATAAAAAGCATATCTATAATAATATATATATGATAATAAGTAATAGAAAGAGAATTATTAACGGATCAAGTTGAGTGTTGGTGAAATGAAATCCAAGTGGAGAGTAGAAGGATAGGAAAAGTGGTGAAATTAAGCAAGAGGTTGATTTTGTATAGTGGAAGGTTAGGTTATTATGGAAATGATGGTGTTGTGGCTTTAATGAAAGAGGAAGCTAGGATAATTGTGAAAGTGAAATGAAGATTTACTATGAAATGAAGAGAGGTGATGATAACAGTGAAGTGAGAAGTGGTTGTCTGAAATATGAAAGTATATTAAGAAGAAGGGGAGTGGTGAAATTTGTGAAGGAAGGTATCCATATTTATAGAGGAATTGATCAACGTGATGAATAGTGTGAGTGTGAGTGTCTTGATTGCTTTTTGAATTAGTGGTTTCTCTCATTCATCATGCATTTGCCTTTTCTCTCATTTGGTTATGTATTTCAATTACTGTGTTATTAAGAAATCGTTCAACCTCCATCTCTCAACAATGGCAATATTTCAAAGCAATGCATGTATGACTGACTGAGTGAGTGAGTGGTGCTAAATGGCAATATTATATGCACACATGAATTAGGCAAGCTTCCTCTAACTTTTGGATTTCCTTTTCTTTTTATTAAAATAAAGCTAGTTATACTAAATATTGCTATTTGGCTACTGGAAAGTAGGAGTCAAAAAAATGGTAAAAGAATGTTATGAAGCTTCATATAATTAGGGAAGATGAAAGAAATTGTAATAAAGAAGATAATCCACTAAGTAAAGTGCAATAGTGCAAGCTGAAGCTAAGAAAAACTTAAACGGTACAAAGTTATTTCTTTATAAAGTTCAGTATAATCCGTTAAAAATTATCCAAGTTTCATATAATTAATTTAAGTTATTCTGAACAAAATTTTTTACAAAAAATTATTAACTATTTAAATTTAATCACTTCATTCATGGATTTCTAGTGAATTAATAATATTATATCTTGTTAATTGGAATTTAATTTTATTTTATTACCGTCATAATGTATATCTTTATCAAACTGTTTTTTTTTTTATTTATTTATCATTTAAAAATGAATGGCAATATTATGAGACTTTAACTTTCGTAGTAATAAGGCATTTTAAAGTAATGCATAGACTATTTTAAAGAAACTTACCATTCCCTTCTCTATCTATAAGTAATGCATTTCAAAGTAAAAGCATTTTAAAATAGCATTCCCTATTTTGTATGCTTAGTCTAAACTCCAACTACAACTTACAGTGCTTTATAGATAGTGCTACAAATTATGTGCACATATAGTGATTTTTGTTCTAACAAAGTACTTATTTATTTTTATTTTTATCATGTTTATCGTACTTCTTAAATTTTAATTATTAGTATGTGAGTGGTATGATATCTAGTAAAATGTTCATATTGCTATTAATATTGAGAAGGTGAGATCTCCCATACATGTAGCATAAATAGAATATGTGAAGCAAAAGTGTGGGATAGAGTGTAGAATATAGTATTATATAAATATGAATAACTTATATATATATATATATTAAAGTTTCTAATTCTTAATATGGTTAGAATTTGATTTAGATAATTAAAGTTAATTATAATTATGTGGCAGTTTCGTTATATTAACTACTTAGAGCACTGTATAAATATGTCTCATTTTCTAGTTGTTTCAAAATTTTGTAATTATTTTTCTAAATGTATGCATGTTGTCTTTTGAAAATGATTGATTATGTTTTTTTTTGTTCATTTCATTGTGTATTATACTTTCAAATCTTATGGCCGAAATCAACCTCTCTTGAGTAATGGAAATTTTAACTTTTGTAATACTGAGTAATGCATTTCAAAGTAAAGCATACAGCCATACAACACGTTAAACTTTTTACCCTTCTCCATCTAAAAGTATTTCAAAGTAAAGGCATTTAAAATGCATTTCCTATTTTGTATGCTTAGTCCAAACTCCAACAATTACTATAGAGAGTGCTAAAACTATGTGCAAATGTGATTAATTTATCCTCTTTGCAAAGTTAGTCACCTTCCTTATATAATTAGGAATTCCCTATCCTAAATCAATAAAACTCCATTGTTTGGTTACCTTCCTATACTAAGAGGGTACTATATAAAATATTGAGCATCGATCAATAACAAATGACATATTATTTCAAATTATTATAAATTCTCATGTTAATTTGATGTCATTGATATTTCACTGATTTACTATTTTTTGTCTTTAATCCTCTAATTTATTAATAAAAGTTTGGTCAAATGATTGTTTAATATTAAACATTGAATTTAAGGTCTCCCAAATAATTTATCCTTAATTTGAATTATTAACCACTTGCTTTAATTTGAATATATACTGAAATACTAAATAATTGAATACTCCCCCAAATAATATTAATCAGACTTTAATTATCCTTTTTTTTCATGGTAGCAATTTTAAAAGTGGTGACCATGAAATGTAACCATAGGTGGTCCTAAGTTGCTTTGTTTCTATAACTAAAATCGTTATAGGCATAGATGTAACTATGTACTCTATTGGTATCATGTGATCTTCAATTTTACACACATTTGCTTTTTTTATAAATGTTTGAGCCCTTAAATCTCTTTTGGTTTTACTTTTATTATAAAAGAATTGTTAGTTGAAAGTAAAATTGTAATGATAGAACAATTTACGAAACCCACTAGAATGTGTCTAGCTTTCAATCAACCAATCTGAAAAGCATTAATATATATATAGATGAAGAAAAGAAGGTATGTGTGATATGATCGACCATCATACATGTGACTTTGGAATTAGCACTAGATAGTAACACTTGCATAGTAAGGTTATTCCATTTTAACTATATACTTTTTCATATATAGGAATATACTCTGGTCATGTAATAACTTTTTTTATATAAACTTTTTATATATGTGCTCAAGCTAGTATAGCATTAGAAGTTTTTTTATAACAAAATTTAGGAAGGGATGGACCATTCCCAAATCTAAAATAAGAAAGACTTAGTTTTTTTTTTTTTTAGATTTATATAATATTTATACTTTTGTCTCCTTCAAAAAGTAGAAATGTAGACAATGTAGGATGTGAGTATTTTATAGAATAATATTGAAAACAATTTGGTGGATTAATTTTTTTTTTTGTTGTCGTAGGATTTCTATTCGTATTGATATGCAATGTATTAATACAAAATTACTAAGTAGATTCACCATGCATTACTTCAGTTGCCTTACATTTTTCTAAATGATATGTATAGTTTTATGTTTTAGTTCACCGTTGTGAATTGCAACTACAATATGATAGATTTTGGAAGTTCTGTAAAAACATTGACTTTGCAATTTAGGTAGCATTGCTTACCAGTGCAATTAAAATCATGTCTAAGATAAACATTTATTTCAATGCACAATGCAATACACGATGCTTTCTCTTTTTTGCAAAAATCAGCATTAATACATATATAACTTATATAATAATACTTATATAATAAGGTAAATTTTAATTCCTTTGATGCTCATTCTTTTAAGGTGTGGGGACCAAGCTAGTAAATCTTAAATTAGTCTTAAAGTTAAATTCCTCATCCAAGTTTTAGTTTATTAGTATAAAGAGTGTTATGATATTATTAAATGTTAGAAAATGTTTATAAGTGAGACCCAAGGCAAATAACATAAACGGAATCTGTGAAAGCAAAGCAAGTGTGCAATAGAGTGTATTAATATGCATGCATATATTTTGGCATTCAGCATAACATTTTTAAGCATGCATATATTTTTGCATTCACATAACGATTAGCATGAGGTGTTTGAAAAGTGAGAGTACATACTCTCAAACTTTATTTAAATTTTTTTTTTTTTGATGCAGCATATGCAACTCCAATACTCTTGCTTCAAATTAACTAGCATTGGAGAAAGAGAGAACTAGAAAATTAAAGCTACCAAGTATCTTTGTTACTATAACTCCAAACTCGTAAGATTCTTTTCTAGTTTAAAACTAAATGAAAAGATTTTTAGGACTAATGCTTGTCTAGATGAAGAAAAGCCCTAAAAGAAAATTAAGTGACCTGACCATCTTAAAACCACTGTCAGATAAATAGCAAAGTTATAATCTCAACCACATTAATCTAAGAGTTACTCATTTAAT
>PGWS01038652.1:0-17599 GCA_002896235.1 Cicer reticulatum
CTATTTCCAAATCGATTTATTGAAAAGATTATTGAAAGTATATTTATACAATCGATGGCAATCGATTAGGTTAAAATAGTGACTTTCCTGCGACTCAATCAATGTGGAAATCGATTTCCTCTCTCATTTTTCCAAAAATCATGAATTAACTCAAGTCATTCCTACTCAAGTCCATAACTTAACACTAAGCAATTTCCTACGCCGATTACCACGGCAAATGGGATTTCGAAAACCATCATACTTACACACAATAATTAACACATAACACTTAGCACCTTCAACGCGATTACCACGATAAATCAAAATTCAAAACACTCAATCATAGACTCGAATCAAACCGACTCGCGTTGCCAAGCACCCTAATGCAATGCGTATATGCCAAAATGCATGGACTCGGAATTCCAAACCAAAACCCTCCTTGAAGGGCCGTAAATCATAATTGTACCGCCTATCGCAGGCCAAAGTACCATTACCGAGGTGCCACCTATCACGGGTCAGCACGAATTTACTAAAATGCGTAAATCATAAACGTACCACCTATCACGGGTCATTACAGTTTACCGATGGTGTCACCTATCACGGGTCAACACGATTTACTAAAAGAAAAAGCGTAAATCGTAACGTACCGCCTATCACAGACCAATACTGTTTACCGAGGTGCCACCTATCACGGGTCAGCACAATTTACTAAAAACGTAAATCGTAAACGTACCACCTATCACGGGTCAGTACAGTTTACCAAGGTGTCACCTATCACGGGTCAACACAATTTACCAAAAATGAAATGATGAGCATACACAGACTCCATCCACAACAATCGTTAAGCAAATGCAGATATTAAAAGATTCCCCATTTTTAATACCCATTTAACTTAAACGACCTTCACAACCAACATTAAGTAACCAAGAAATTAAGAGATTCCCCATTCTTAACGCCCAGTTAACTTAAACGATTTTCAAAACAACATTAAAACAATAAGTCATTAAGAGATTCCCCATTCTTAATACTGATTTATCTTAATGATTTTTCAAAACAAAACGTTAAGCAAACAGACATATTAAGAGATTCCCATTCTTAATATACTTTTGACTTAAACGATTTCCATACAAAACATTCAGTAAACAAGACATTAAGAGATTCCCCATTCTTAATTCTCATTTACTAAAACGATTTTTCAAAAACAAACATTAAGTAACCGAGACATTAAGAGATTCCCCATTCTTAACGTCCAGTTAACTTAAACATTTTCCTCAAACGCACATTAAGTAAACCGAGGTATTAAAAGATTCCCCATTTTTAATACTCGTTTAACTCTAATGGTTTTCAAATTCCACAGAAACAAACTCAAATATACTCCTCACATTCAATCCATATTCACACCAAAACACATCAATCAACAAACATCAAGTATGAACACGCAAAATACGACGAACACAAATCAACACAACATAACACCCAAATACATCAGACTTCATTTACTCATAATCATACACAAGTGAGTTAAAATTCATTTGCCACGAAACATTCATCAATATCGTCAAACCTTCCTTCTAAGATTTACCCACAGAACCTTAGATTCATTTTCCCTAAATCAATACATTCAACCCTAACAAATCCTTCCACACAACTACAGATAAGTCCCTAAATGCAAACTAAAAGTTTGGGAAGGAGCCCTTACCTTAACGTTAGCTTTAACGTGGGTTTCCGGTACCGCGAGTAAAACCGGTAAAATCTTTGCTCGCAACGTCGCCTCCAAATTGGTCCCCTAGCACCGTAGCGTGGTAGTGAGCAACTTTCCCTTCTAACTATTCGCGAAATGAAGCTTAGATCTAGAAGAAACGGAGGGGTTTGTGTTGAATCTCTAATACCGTTTTTTCTTCGTTTTCGATCAAAGAGGAAGAGTGGAGTCGAGAAATCATTGTTCTAACACTCACCCAACCTTGGTTAACTAGTCTTGAAGAAAGAAAGCAACGAAAATGAAAATGGGAGAAGGAGGAAAAAATGGGTCGCGGGTGAGCAGAGGAAGAAGATGGAAAATCAGGCGATTTTCTTCCTTTCTTTTTCTTTCCTTTGTTTTCCATTTCTTCTTTTTCCTTCTTCCTTTTTTATATATCTTTTTCTTATTCCTTTCCTTCCTTCTAGTTTTCCTTTCTGTTTCCCTCCCAACACAAACATATCTATATAAATTTAATGATAACTTAAACAATATCTCAAAAATCTAGATATTTATTAAATTCACATATTCACTTCCGTAACGTATTAATTCTCCGTACCTAGATTCACCGCACTTAATTCAATTTATTTATCGACGAGAAAATTCTAATGGCATCAAAATATCTTTTTGATATAAACACTCCAAACTATCATTAACTTTGGCTAAAAAGTCTCCGAGCCAAAATCCAAATACACCAAAAATACATAAGGGTACTTTAAAATTATGGGTCTTACATGTTGTAGTACACAACTCTTATTTATTTTTATTTTAATTTTATATTGGTGCTAAATGAGACACCTATGTAAATTATGCACTCAAAATTTGTTCAAATTTGTAAAATGATAATTTTTAATATTTTATATAATTGTAAAATATTTTATTAAACATATTATTACTTTTTTTTGAGTTATTTTTATTAGTCAGAAAAAATTGAGGTACTACAACGATGAATATGAAACATTTGATTTAGTACTGCTTTTTGGAACTAGAAAGAAAAATCTTTATGTTTTATATCTTGAAAAACTATCTGATGAATCCTGCTTCATGTCTATCAATAAAGATAAAAGGATTTGGCATTAGCGGACATGTCATGTTAGCATGAAAACTTTTTCAAAAATTCAAAACTAGAACTTGTTAGAGGATTACCAAAACTGAATTTTGAAAAAGATAAAGTATGTGCTAAAGGAAAACAAGTCACAAGCAGTTTTCGTTCAAAAGAGTTCATCTCCACAAACAAAACTCTTGAGCTACTTCACATAGATCTATTTGGCCCTTTTAAACACAACAAGTTAGGAGAAATGAAATATGGTTTGTTATTTTTCGATGATTTCTCACGATACACATTGGGTATTATTTTTAAAACAAAAAAGATGACGCTTTTGATGCTTTCAAAATCTTTTGTAAAAGGTACAAATGAAAAGATTCCAGCATCATTTCTATAAGAAGTGATCATTGAGGAAAATTCATAAATGGCTCTTTTAAACCTTCCTTGGAAGAACTTGGCATTTCTCATAATCTATCTTGTGCAAGAACTCTCTCAACAAATGGAGTGTGTTGAAAGAAAAAATAGAACCTTACAAGAAATGGCAAGAACAATATTGGAGTGTCTAATATTGAAAAAATATTTTTTGGGCTGAGCTATCAATACATCATGATATATTTTAACCGTGTTCCATAAGAAAGATCATAAACAAAAACACCTTACGGAATCTGGAAAAATAGGAAGCAAACATAACAAAATTTTCACATTTTTGGTTGTTATTGTTATATTTTGAACAACAAAGAAACTCTTGGAAAGTTTGATGCAAAATGGGACAAGGCTATATTTTTGGGTTACTCAACCGATTCAAAAGGGTATCGTGTTTTCAATTTAAAAACCAAAATTATTGAAATCAACATGCATAAAAAAGATTATGGGCAACAACAACATAATGTTCTCCAGGAAACCCAGATTGATAAACAATCTTCGTTTCATTCTCCTCCTAAGAGCTGGAGAACGATTAGTGATCATCCTCAAAATCAAATCATTTGAGATAATGTTGATGGAATTAGAACAAGAATGTCATTCAAGGATGATGGCAACAACAACATGACAATGATCTCCCAAATTGAACCAAAATCAATCAAAGAAGGCATAGTTGATCAATCTTGGATTAAAGCGATGAAGGAAGAACTTCTTCAATTCAAGAAGAATGAAGTCTGGAATCTGGTTCCAGATCCACAAGATCAAACCATCAAAGGAACAAGATGGGTATTCAGAAACAAACTAGATGAATAAGGTAAGGTTGTGAGAAACAAAGCAAGGTTGGTTGCTCAAGGTTACAATCATCAAGAAGCTACAGATTATGATGCAACTTTTGCTCTTGTCGCAAGGTTAGAAGTTATACGAATTCGTCTTGCATATGCATCTCATAAACTTATCAAACCCTCTCAAATGGATGTTAAAAGTGCATTCTTAAATGGGATTGAAAATGGAAAATCGATTTATGAAAAAGAGTATATGGGAATGATAGGATCTTTGCGTTATTTAACTGCTAGTAGATCTGACATTGTGTTTGCAGTAGGATTATGTGCTAGATTTCAATCAGAACCTAAAGAATCTAATTTAACAGCAATAAAAAGAATTTTTAGATATCTCGTTGGTACTACTGATCTTGGCCTTTGGAAGGAGCCTTACCTTAACGTTAGCTTTAACGTGGGTTTCCGGTACCGCGAGTGAAACCGGTAAAATCTTCGCTCGTAACGTCGCCTCCAATTGGTCCCCTAGCACCCGTAGCGTGGTAATGAGCAACTTTCCCTTCTAACTATTCGCGAAATGAAATTAGAATCTAGAAGAACGGAGCTTTGTGTTTGAATCTCTAATTACCGTTTTTCTTCGTTTCGATCAGAGGAAAGGTGGAGTCGAGAAATCATTGTTCTAACACTCACCCAACCTTGGGTTACTAGTCTTGAAGAAAAGAAAGCAACGAAAATGAAAATGGGAGAAGGAGGGAAAAATGGGTCGCGGTTAGCAGAGGAAGAAGATGGAAAATCGGATTTTTCCTTCCTTTCTTTTTCTTTTCCTTTGTTTTTTCCTTTCTTCCTTTTCTTCCTTTCCTTTTTATATTCTTTTCTTTTCCTTTTCCTTCCTTCTAGTTTCCTTTCTGTTTCCTCCAAACAACATATCTATATAATAAATATATCTTAACAAATATCTCAAATCATCTAGATATTTGTTAAATTACCATTTCACCGTAACGTATTAAATTCTCCGTAAAGGATTCACCGCACTTAATTAAATTTATTTATCGACGAGAAATTCTAATCGGCATCTAAATATCTTTTTGATTATAAAAAACTCCAAAATATCATTAACTTTTGGCTATAAAAAGTCTCCGAGCCAAAAATCCAAAATACACCAAAAATACATAAAGGGTACTTTTTAAATTATGGTTCTTACATTACTACCCCCCTAAAATTAGTTTCGTCCTCGAAACTATGAGTCGATAAATAGCTCTGGGTGTTGCTCTCTCATCTTGCTCTCCAGTTCCTAAGTCGCATCTCCAGTAATTGGGTCCAAATTACCTTGACCAATGAAAAGATCCTTGGTCCTCCAATCGCTTGATCTTCCGGTCATCAATTCTCATAGGTGTTACTTCGAACGACAGGTTATCTTTAGCTGGATTGTGTCTGGTTCGATCACATGAGATGGATCTGCAAGATTTTTCCTCACTGTGACACATGAAACACGTCATGAATATTGGACAGTATCGGAGGTAATGCAATCCGATAAGCAACCGGCCCAACTCGTGCAGAAATCTGATATGGTCCAATGAATTTCAGAGTCAACTTCTTCGATTTCAAGGCTCTACCTCGTTTTCGTGGCATTAATGAGACGTGTTTTCTTGTGTGCAAAAGCACTGCAACACTGTTATTTCTCCTCTTTTCCAACACCAATAAGTCACTTCACTTTCCCCAACAAAGTGGAAAAATTGCAAATCATCATCACAATTATTCATCTTCCCTAAAAACAGTTTTCTTATTCTTCTTCCAAAAAAACTGCAACTCCCAAACTTCTCAAACCTTCAAACCATTTTCTGAAAAAATTTGAAATGGCTCGTACTAAAATGACTGCTCGAAAGAACACTTGCCCTAATGCACCTTCATCCTCTTCATCTTTTTCATCTTCACCATTTCACAATCGATGACCATCACCTCCACCAAGACCAACTCCTCCTCAAGAATCGTCTGATAAAACTTTTTCAGATTACTTATCTTCCTCTCTTGAATCTAGCCCTAGACAAGATTCCAACCCTAACCCATTGTCAACTATTCTTCACCATCTCTTTCAATCTCCTCCTCCAAACCTAAATGAAGTCCATTCTCAACTTCGTTCATCCTTCCCTAAACATACGGATCCAAAGAAACGCTCCATGAGAGTATCCGCTGGAATCGGTAGCTCCAAGGCTAAACCCTCAAAACCTACAATCTTCGTCATCTCTGATAGTGACGATTTTGAGCCTTCCTCACCAAACCCTACAAAGACATCGACACCTATCAAACCATCCGAACCATCCACCTCCTCATTCCAAACTGAACCTTCTTTCTCCACACCCCCAAACCAAAAGAGAAAATCCATTAATGAAATTTTATCATCTTCAAAACCCTCTCAACAATCTCCATCTAAACCCTCTCAACCATCTCCATCTAAACCTTCATCAACACAAAAATTAAAAGTCAAAACTACCATTACTCTCTCTCAGGTTTTGGCCAAAAAAAAGTTAAAAACCCCCAAAGAGACAAACAACAACTCCAAAGCAAAAGCCTCGAGAACATTCTCCACCTTCTCAAGAACTTTCTCCTTCTACCTCACCGGAATGTTCTGCTCCTCCTACTATAAATCCAGAACGTTCTCCATCTCCCACTCGCTCGCCCTTCCAAAACTAGCCCCAAAATACACTTCCCTTCACTCATTCCATCAACCCTACAGGAAACCAATTCTAAAAAATGGGTCGAGTGCCCTGTTGGAATTGGTCGAGTTTTCTTGCTTGAAAACATGCTTATCAAGGGCACATCTATCAAAACCCATACAGATGCTCTTGGTTGGACCAAATTTATGCAAATCTCTTATTGCTATTACCCGGATGTGGTGAGGGCCTTCTACTATAGAGCTAAACATTTCCTGAGAAGTCACTCTTGGTGACCACTCTCAAGGTTATTGAGATTCGTTTAACCCTTGATATTCTAGCTACCATTCTCGACCTCCCAAATGATCGACCTTATGTCTTTGGCAAAAAATGGTACTTAGTTCTCAATTTGAGCAGGAAGGATATGCTTGCTGAAATCTTTTAGGAGGGCTGCAAAAACCACTTGTTTGCATCCCTAAACCCCATCTGCAAGGTGTTTAACATCATCAACCAGCATTCCATCCTATCGCACTGTGGAAGTCACGGGTACGTCTCTGACAACAATGCTTTGATCATTCATTATCTCCTTACGTGAAAGAGGGTCAACCTACCTTTCATCATACTGCAAAATATGATTGCTGCCATTACAAAGGACAAGAAAAACACAATCATGTACGACATGCTTTTGTAAAAAATATTTAGGTATTTTAAAGTCCCTCTATCCTTTGAAAACTCCACCATCAAGATCCCCGAGTTTTCCTCAAAGAATGTGTCTCACATGAAGAAGCAGTCTTCAGCAAAACACATTCCTAGACCTGCAATTCCTTCCACCTCTCTAAAGAGAAAGCACTATTTGCGCAAATCTGGTGCATCCACCACTGTCTCAAGAGAACAGTCTCCACCACTTGCACCAAATCGTTCTCCATATCATTCTGCACAACAATCTGTTCAAGAACATTTTCTATAACCGACTCGAGAATGTTCTCCATCCTGCCCAATCCAATCAGCCACCGAAGAACGTTTTGTATCCACCCCTCCTCATCAACCCACACAAGAACGTTCTTCTCCAATCATTCTCCCTTCATCCTTTCAACCTACATCATATGATGCACCTACCTTCCCTCCTCACTATAACCCACTCAGTGACATGTGTGCACAACTGTCATTTCACACTTCATCTGCCATGTCGCCAACTTTCGTTTCCCCTTAAAAAACTACTTCCTCCATCTTTGAAATCAATCAATTTTTGAACTTTCTCGACATTCCTAGACAATCCAGCCGTCCCACAACATTACCATTCACGACCTTTCCTACCATTGCCACCTCATTTGCCACTATCTCATCTTTCTGCACTATTGTAGCTCCATCTCACTTGATCATAGCATTTGGGCACATGTTTCTAGCTTTTTAGTTTGGTATTTTAAAAGCTCTTTATAGCTTAGAATAATATTTTTAACTTGTTTCTAAACTTTGGGTCGAATTTTAATTATAATTTTATTATTTGCATTTTGACCCTTTCTTGCTTTGAAGGCCATAACTTGAGCTCTAGATATTGGATTGGCACATACGAGCAACTATTGAAAAGCTACAAATTAGAACTACAACTTTTGTGTTGAAATAAAAGACCAATTCCCAAATTTACTGGGTCTAAATTCCAGATTTCGTAATTTGGACGTTTGTAATAATTTTAAATAGCGGGTCACTTGTTTTTAAACCCTAAACCCCAATATCGAGTACTATATATTGACAGTTTTGTTTCTTTTCTACTGATGAAATATTACGATTCAGATTGCTACAAGAAATAAACAATTTTTATTTTAATTTCATGGAAGGCTAATTTTATAAGATTAATCCACGAGTTCAGAGTTTCATCAATACCTTGAGATTCAGGTTACACTGTCAATTTCGATTTATGATTATATTCTTGTTTATTTGATTATATGATATTATGATTACTTAAATTAAATTTCAATAGGATCAATTCAATTTATTTGACATAATTTGATTTTGGTTTCTAATTTAATAGAATTATAATTTTGCGACGTTTGATCGTGATATTTTGATGACTGTGATGCTTAATCCAATAAAAGAAGCCGAATTCACATAAGATTGATTATGCTTGTTTGATCAATTCTATAGTCAAATAAGAATATGACCACAAATTAGAAATTAAACTCATTGATAGAATCTGTGATAGGTCTGAAACTCAAATATATGGATTAATCATTTAGCTCATTTGTTAAATCAAAAATCTAAAAAACCCTTTTTAATTTCAATTTTCAATTCAGTTATTATTATTATATCAGAAGTCCTTGCGAATCAATTCGAGTTATTACCTCTATTTATATTTTATCAATTGTATTTGACCCGTGTGGGACAGTGGATCAAATTAAACCCTAAACCTTTTGAGAACGTTCTTCTCCAATCATTCTCCTTTCATCCTTTCAACCTACAACATATGCTGCACCTACCTTCCCTCCTCACTATAACCCACATAGTGACATGTGCGCACAACTGCCATTTCACACTTCATTTGTCATGTCGCCAACTTTCGTTTCCTCTTAAAAGAGTACTTCCTCCATCTTCAGAATCAATCAATTTTTGAACTTTCTCAACACTCCTGGACCATCCAGGCGTCCCACAACATCATCATTCACGACATTTCCTACCATTGCCACCTCATTTGCCACTATCTCATCCTTCTGAACTATTGTAGCTCCATCTCACTTCACTCTTCCCACAACACTAGAGGACAACTCAAAAAGCCAGGCTAAGAGACAAAAAGTCCAGCAAGACTCCACCAACCAATTCATCGTTGCTTCCCTGCAGACTATCATGGCTCGACAAATCCATCAGGACATGTGTAAAATTCTTATGTTTTTGATGAAGACAAAGACCATGGAACGTGATCAAGTTGCAAGCTTAAAAAGAAGTCAAAACAATCGAAGTCAATTATGGTCAAACATACTAGAAGTCCTACAATGTGAAGGTACATGATTCAATCTAATATTCTTATATTTCAGATGCACATGAGAACCTTTCATTTTAGCGTATGTATCAAAAGGATTTTCAAAGTGTAAAAAATGCATGAACAATGTTTGAAAATAAAGTTTTTGAAAAAATTCAATGTTGTATTCGACTACAATATGTTGTAGCCGAATACAAGTGCTAATTCAATAGCTAAAACTGAACATCTCTATTCGACTACGAGATTGTGTAGCCGAATACAAGTGCAAAGTCATTAGCTAAAACTGCACATTTGTTTTCGACTACAACATGGTGTAGCCGAATACAAAATCAAGTTAGTGGCAAAATTCACTCAGTTGTATTCGAATATGATGTTGAAATTTTGAATAAAAACTGAATGTTATAGAGGTGTATTCGACTACACACAAGCTGTAGCCGAATACAACTGCAAATCAGTGCAATTTTTCAATTCTGAAATGGTTCTGGATCATAGCATATGTTCATCAAACCCCTAGGAGCGATGAATACTGATCGAAAGTGATGTCTATGGAGTATAAATACCCCGTAGCTTTGGTTTTAAACGCATTCCGTCCTACTATCAAACTTAGAACAACTTTGAACCATTTTCTAAAATATTCTCAAAGTTATTTTTCATATTTCAAGTAGATGCACTACATTTTCATATCATTGAGAAAGGTTCTCTAGTATAGTTGAAATAATATTGGATTGATATCATTGTACAAACTGTTATACTATTGTTCTTAGTCAAAAACATTTGCTGAAAAATCATTGAAGTCATTGTATTGTTTTTTAAAGAAAATGGCATATTTTCTTCAAGTATTCTAATCTAAGATAGTGGTGTGCTATCTTAGGAAGTGCGTTAGAAGTTTGTAATAGAGATAATAGGGTGGGATTTGTACATATTCTAACAATAGTGGAAAAATCTCTTGTAGTGTGCAAGAGGACTGGATGTACTCTTGGTTATAAGGGGTTCAGGATAATATTGATGTGTTCGTTATTTTTCTGCAATTTACTTTTTACCATACACTATCCAAATAAGAAAAATTGTTCACTAAGTCTCTGAAAACAAAAAAAAAATCTAAACACCTAATTCACCCCCTCTTAGGTGTGCCTCTATTCTTACAATTGGTATCAGAGCATGTTCTGGTAATTTGCTCATCGATCCTTATTCATGGCTTTCCCACAACTAGTTTTTAGAGATGGTGGTAGTAGCAATAAACCACCTTGCTTCGTTGGAGAACACTATGACTTTTGGAAGATACGCATGCAGACATATCTTGAGGCACAAGGATATGATATTTGGGATGTAGTAGAAAATGGTCCCTATCTTCCAAAAACAGTCATCGAAAATAAAGAAGAAACAAAGATAAAAGCCTCATGGACAGATGATGACAAACGAAAAGTGAATGTTGATAAGAAGGCCAAAAAATGTAACAATCAACACTTGGAATTGATGAATTCTTTCGCGTGTTTCATTGCAAAATTGCTAAAGAAATCTGAGATACTCTTGAAGTAACTCATGAGGGAACTATTGAGGTAAAACGTTCTAAACTCAATACATTATCTCAAGAATATGAACTATTTCGAATGCAACCCGAAGAATCTATTATGGACTTAAAGAAAAGATTTTCTCATCTAACCAACCACTTAATAACACTTGGGAAAATCTTCACTAATGATGAATTGAACCTCAAAGTTTTAAGATCATTAACAATGGCTTGGAAACCTAAAGTAACGACAATTTTTGAAAAGAAAAGCCTATCAAAGATGTCTCTTTCTGCACTTTTTGGAAAACTTCAAGAACATGAAATCGAACTTGAAAGGCTAGAAAAGAATGAACGTCAAGAAAAGAAGACAAAGAAAATTGCCTTGAAAGCAGAATCAAAAGAGCAAATCAATGATGAGAATTCAGATGGAGATGAAAACACCACCTTCCTCGTAAAGACATTTGGTAAGTTCCTTAAAAACGATAAAACTTTTAAAAGGAAAAATTTCAGGAAGAAAGATGTTTCCACTTTAATCCAAAACTTCACTTGCTTTGAGTGTGGTAAACAAGGACACATAAAGGCAGAATGTCCAAATATTATCAAGAAAAATGCTCTCAAAAAGAAAGAATTCAAAAAGGCCTATATGGCATGGGAGGACAATGAAGTCAGTTCATTTTTGAAATTAGAAAGTGACGAATGTGCAAATGTTGCATTGATGGCATCACACCAATCCGACGAAGAAGAAGAGGTTAGTAACAAAGACTCTTCTCATAATAATGATACTAATAGTGAATTAATTATTGAGTATAAAGATGCTCAATTAAAGAATTACTTATTGAATGTAAAAATATGTTCAAAATAGTGTCAACTCAAAAGAAACAAATTTCATCTCTTAAAGAGAAAGTTGACACTATGGAAAAAGATTTTGAAAATTTAAAACAGAATTTTACATGCAATAAATGTGATTCTCTTTCTTTCAAAATTGTCCAATTAAATAGAGTGATTGAATGATATGAAAAGGGACAAGTTGGATTGGAAAATATTCTTAATATGCAAAGATTTTCCAATGACAAAAGTGGTATTGGTTACTCAAAATTTGATAAAACAAGTATAAATAAAACCATCTTTGTTAAGGCAAGTGACCAATCCAACAAAGAGAAAGTTATAATTATGCAAAAAGATCATCATGATTATAAGAATAATTTTATTCAAAAGAAACCTCATTTACATACATATACAAGTAAATCTACTCCTACATGCTTTTATTGTGGTCTAAATGGCCACACACCTAATACTTGTCATTTTAGAAACTTTGGTGTTCCAAATGAGCATTATGTGTGGGTCAAGAAAGGTACTAATCTTCAAGGACCCAAAACACTTTGGGTACCTAACAAATCATGATCTTATTTTATAAGTATGACACAAAGTACCTCTAATATATGGTACTTGGATAGTGGATGTTCCAAACACATAACCGGTGATAAAACAAATTTTTTCAGCTCTAACTCTTGAATCAAAAGGCTATGTGATCTATGGAGACAAAAACAAAGGAAAAGTTTTGGGCATTAGAAAAGTTGGTGCAGCCCCATCTTCTTCAATTGAAGATGTTCTATATGTTGAGGGATTAAAGCACAATCTTATTAGCATTAGCTAGCTTTGCGACAAGGGTTACAAAATATCTTTCAACAAAGATGAATGCATTATCCGAAATGAAGTATCAAATGAAATTCAGTTTGTTGGTAAGCGTTTAAAAAATATCTCTAATTAATCTTGATGATTTATCCTTAAAAAATAAAATGTCTTTTGTAAGTGATAACAATGATGCATGACTATGGCATAAAAGATTTGCACATATCCATATGGATCATTTAAACAAGTTAGTCAAGCATGACCTTGTTGTAGGCTTACCAAAGATGAAATTCATTAAGGACAAATTATGTGATGCTTGTCAAAAGGCTAAGCAAACTAAGGTTTCCTTCAAACCCAAAAGTATTATATCAACCTCTAGACCATTTCAATATATACACATGGACTTATTTGGTCCATCAAGAGCTAAAAGTCTTGGTGGAAATTCATATGGACTAGTAATTGTTGATGATTACTCAAGGTTCGCTTGGACTTTATTTTTGGAAAATAAAAATGAAGCTTTTAAAGCATTTAAAAATTATGCCAAACTAGTCCAAAATGAATCAGCAACCAAAATTTTATCAATAAGAAGTGATCATGAAGGAGAATTTCAAAATGCCTCTTTTGTAGCATTTTGTGAAGAAAATGGAATCTTTCATAACTTTCATGCACCAAGAACACCTCAAAAAAATGGAGTTGTTGAGAGAAAGAATAGATCATTGGTAGAACTTGCAAGGACCATGTTAAGCGACTCAAGTTTAACAAAATATTTTTGGGCAGATGCTTTAAGTACAACTTGTTATGTGTCCAACCGAGTAATAATTCGACCAATATTAAAGAAGACTCTATATGAACTTTACAAAGGTAGAAAACCCAATATCTCTCACTTTCACATATTTGGATGTAAATGTTTTATGCTGAATAATGGTAAGGATAACCTTGGAAAATTTGATGAGAAAGCCGATGAAGATATCTTTTTTGGTTACTCATTATCTAGTAAAGATTTTAGAATTTTCAATAAGAGAACTTTGTTAGTCGAAGAATCTATGCATGTATCATTTGATGAATCTAACCCCTTGAAAGAGTTCAAAATTGTCTCTTATGATGATGATGATTTTATAAGTGATGATACAAGTAAAGACAATAAAGTTGATCAACTAACTCAAGAGAATGAAGTCAACATTGAGCAACAAGATCAAAATGATAATCTTCCTAAGGAATGGAGAACCCATAGAGATCACCCCATTGACAACATTATAGGTGATATCAACAAAGGAGTTACTACAAGGCTCAAACTCTTTGATGTTTGCTTGAATATGGAATTTGTTTCTCAAATAGAACCCTCTAAGATTGGTGAAGCACTCAAAGATGATCAATGGATACTTTCCATGCGAGAAGAACTAAACCAATTTGAAAGAAGCAAAGTGTGGGAACTTGTCCCTAATCTTGGAAATAAACACATCATTGGTACCAAATGGGTGTTTAATAATAAACCAGATGAAAATGGAATAGTTGTTTGAAACAAGGCAAGGTTGGTTGCTCAAGGATACAATCAAGAAGAAGGGGTCGACTTTGATGAAACATTTGTTCCAGTAGCAAGGTTAGAAGCAATCCGTTTATTACTTGGTTTTGCTTACTCTATGAATTTTGAATTATTTTAGATGGATGTCAAGAGTGCTTTTATCAATGACTACATTAATGAATAAGTATATGTCAAACAGCCACCTGACTTTGAAGACTTCAAGCATCCTTCACATGTTTTCAAATTAAAGAAATCTCTTTATGGTTTGAAACAAGCTCTTAGAGCTTGGTATGATAGGCTAAGTAACTTCTTATGTGAACGAGGATTTAAAAAGGGTAAAGTTGATAAGACATTGTTCATTAAAAGAACTAATGATCATACTTGTTCAAATCTATGTCGATGATATCATATTTGGATCAATCAATAATGAAATATGTGAAGAATTCTCATTAATGACGTAAGGAGAATTTGAAATGTCTATAATGGGAAAGTTGAATTATTTTCTTGGACTCCACATCAAACAACTAAAAATTGGCATCTTCATAAATCAAGCAAAGTATTCAAGGAATTGTTAAAGAGATTTGAGATGGACAACAACAAAGAAAGTGCAGCTCCTATGGACTCCAGAACCTATATAGATAAAGATGAATCCAGCACTTCAATAGAGATATCAAAGTATCAAGGTATGATTGGGTCTCTTTTATATATAATGGCCAACCGACCATATATTATGTTTAATGTCTGTTTGTGTGCAAGATTTCAAGCAGATCCTAAAGAGTCACATCTTGTAGTAGTAAAGCGAATTATAAAATATTTGAAAGTCACAACCAATGTTGGCTTATGGTATCCAAAATGTAGTATATGCAGTGTAGTTGGTGGTTCTGATTCTTACTATCCAGGATGTAAAACGGATTGGAAAAGCACAAACGACACTTGCCATATCTTAGGTAATGCATTAGTATAACGACCTTGTAAAATGCAAGCTTGTGTGGCACTAAGCACTGTTGAAGCATAATATATAGCAGCAGGAAGTTGTTGTGCATAGATTCTATGGCTGAAGCAACAATTATATGACTATGGACTTGATCTTGGATGCATTCCCCTAAGATGTGACAATACCAGCGCAATCAATATCTCGAAGAACCCAATCATGCACTCTCGAATTAAATACATTGATATACGTCATCACTTTCTGCAAGATCATGTGCTCAAAGGCAATGGTGACGTAAAATTTGTGGATACACATAATCAACTAGCAGATATCATCACAAATCCACTACCTAAAGACTCCTTCTACAATATACTAAGAGAACTTGGCATTTTAAATGAAAACGATCTCTAATGCACGGTATCTATACTTTGTAAGTCATTTCTCTTCAAGATCTAAAATCTTCACTTGATATGTTGATAAAATTGATTCTTTGATGTTTATAAGTTTTATAAATATGAATATGTGCTTTACATGTTGTCTTTTTAAGTGAAAATATCGTTTTATAACATAATTTTGATATCGTAGCCGAATACACATTGTATGTATTCGAATACATGTTTCCAGAAAATTCTGTATTCAAATACAACTTGTGTGTAGTCGAATACACGTTTTCAGAACAATTGGTATTCAAATACAATCAGTGTGTAGTCGAATACAGATTCACGTTTTCCCCCAATATATAAGCTTTTTCACGGTTTAGGTCACTTTTTACATTTTTAGTAGATGAATAGAGTCTTTCTCCATTTCCATTTCTTCCAAAATCTCATCCACTCTTACTTGCAACAGTTACCCAACTACTATACCAACATACATTGCATCTAAGATCACTATAAACTCAAAAATATCGCTTGAAAATCAAATTTCTCAAACCCAAAATCCCCATTTCTCCCCCCAAAATCCGAAAACCTTCACTATCACCGGGGATGCTCGGAATAGAGGTTCAAGAACCAATCATGCTGTAGTGTGTCCTTCAAAAAGGAGGGCTAGAACTGATAATGAGGCAGATTTATCTCCTTGCTTCACTCACCGGAAGAAATCAACTGGTTCCGCACATACTACACTACCAAAAGGATCATCACCCCTAAGTATAGTACTCTTGATTCCTTTTCTACTATTAAGTTTCCTGAGTAACTTAAGGCCCAACATTTAGAAGATTTCTGTAACACCCCGTTTTTCAAAGCGAGGTTATATTTTTTTTTTTGAAAGTAATTAAACATAAAACAGAGAAATAGATAAAGAAATGCCTTTGGATAAATAACTGAGTCATTATAATTTACAAGAAGCGGGAAAAGTTTCTCCAATTATAAATCCAAAACATTTACACAACCATAAATGGTACATGGAACCCATTCACATAAGAAGTCGAACTGACAATATTAGTATAAATACAGTTTTTCAAACTAAAAATACTCCAATCAAAAAAGAAGGACACCTAGTCCCCTATACATCATCCTAATCTGATCATCCTACCAAAAAGCTATACACCCTGAGTATCTCCACGCGCCCCGTGAGATCCTCCTAACGTAACTGCAGTCAAAACGTTCCCATCTCCATTCCCGTCCGTAGGGTACGAACCGGTAGGACCGTCCTGACTCTCATCTGAGGGCAAAGCCCAGATTTCCACAATAATTGTAAAGGGTCACCAACCAGAAAATAACAGTTAACACAAAACAATTAAGTTTTTTAAATGCCCAAAATAACTTTTGAACTAAGCATGCACCTTAAAAGGATTTTCCATATGCTAAAAGTTCATACAATGCTTGCCAATTAACAATGAACTCAAGATGAAGTTCTCAAACCATCAAGTAATACATAACTGACCAAAGCATTGATAAATCAATTGAGCAATCGATTATCTAACTCAAAATAAGGACTTTTGCTGAGCCAATCTCTTGCCAAATCGATTTGGTCAGTTCTGCTGAGTTTCTGCATGACCAAATCGATTTCTAAGTCGATTTTGTCAGTTCTGATGAGTCCCTGTGTTGCCAAATCGATTTCCAAATCGATTTCGGCAGTTTTGCTGAGTCCCTGCCTCTCTGCCAATCGATTTCCAAGTCGATTTCTTAAAAGATTTTGAAAGATATATTTATACAATCGATTGGCAAATCGATTAGGTTAAAATAGCGAAACTCCCTGCAACTCATCCAATCGATTGGGAAATCGATTTCCCTCATCATTTTTCCAAAAATTCATGAATTAACTCAGTCATTCCTAATCAAGTTCACAACCTAACACTTAGCATTCCTACGATTACCACGACCAATTGGGATCTCGATAACCATCATCTTACACACAACACAATCAACACATACACTTAGCATTCAAACGCAATTACCACGGCAATTGGATCTCGATAACATCATACTTCACACAACATCAACACAT
>PGWS01038653.1:0-41081 GCA_002896235.1 Cicer reticulatum
TTCCGGAAAACTTTACAAAAGATTATGATACAAAAGTGAAAAAATTGTACTAATCGAGATATAGGTACTTCATTGAAAAGATTCTCCAGCTGGGAAGTACATCAGGTGATGTTTACGAAAAATTGATGTAGTTCTAACGATATAGATTCGGTACACTATGTGCGAATGTGTTATAAATAAATCTCACATCTTGATCTTGATAATTATTAATTATAATGTTAACAGATATGAATAAATCTCTACTATTATTGGGATAGAAACACAATAGCTCATGTACTGACTACACGTGATATTTATTTTGTATTCCTTTCGTGAGACTACCTTCGGTCTTTCATATAATTTTATATATGTATCAATATGATAATTATATATATATTAGAACTATAAAGATATATCATACATTGTGCTGCCAGGGAACAAAATCCATTCTTCACTTTTTGTACACCACTTAAATATATTTTTAATATAGTCTATAAATAATTATTAATACCCGTCCATAAATATACCATAAGAATTAATAATTAATAATTAATAATGAGGGGGACTAATAATTAATAATAGATAATACATCATAGGTTGTGTCGAGAAATCCATTACAGAGAAGAGAAGATTCAAAGTCACCTATTCTTTCTACAGCTTTACTTTTACCGTCTCTACCTCTAACCCAAATCAAACAACTACCGAAAACCTTGTTGATGAAGTTTTACGGTGACATCCAAAAATGTCACATTGAAGTTTGTTGATAATAATTTTATGGAAAAGTTAAAATGTTGAAATGAAAAAATAAAAAATAGTAATTTTTTATATACAAGGGTATTTTGATATTTTCCTTTACTTTTTGGAATACATAGGTAAACGAGAGGGTATCCAGTAAAATTTTCTAGCATTGACGGATGAATTAGCCTTAGTTGAACTCCACGGAAGCAACTTCAAATATAGAACAACGGTACACCTACACCTACATGTTTTGATTCGATAAGGTCACTAGGACCTCACGAGTCACGACGGTTTCTGTATTTTTGGAAATGTAACCATTTTAGCTTGCTAAGCTCAACACCTTCATAGATTGAAGCACGTGTTTGTTATTATTGACTTTGATGTTCACCACGAGATTGGAACAAATAATGCATTTTACGGTGACCCATACCTAAATTTACTCCCCTTTCATAAAGATGGAAGTCATGATCCAGTTCATAGTGGTATATCCTCAACTGATTTTTTAACGTTGAGGGAGACTCAAATTTCCTTTCAATTGTTATGGAACTTTTGGGAAGACTTGACATAGGAGCATTAAGTAAGGGAAATGTTTTGCAGGATTTATTTCTTTTATTTTCAAGTTGACAAATACTACTACCATAGTAACCAAAGGAGATAAAATAAGGGATATCTTAATATGAGCCCGTAACTTTCTTTGATTGAGTCGTGATTGATGAGGGCTTATTTCCTATACAGCACCAGGGTTGAAACTATGGAAAATGTTCAAAGGTTTGAAATTAGCTTATCAAATTCCCAACCATGGGATCTTGGAGGAAGCCATTCGCAACTCAATGACTATTGCACCGAGGAATTTGCAGCTTCTTGTTTGTCACTATCATTATTGCAGACTTTTCAAAGTTGTCGCAACAGTTGTTTTATATCAAGCAACAAAAACCTCCCTTCTAATCTGAGGGTTGTGACATGAAAACATTTATCAACTAGCACTTTTTATCTGCCTTGAGGGCAAGGAAATTTTTAACAGGTGATATTGTCCAAGGCTCACTTAAAGTTATCCATAAGAGAAGAGTTAGTTATAAGGGGTAGTGGAGAGAGAGGGAAGTTATCTTTCATCATATTTTCAGTTACAACTTTTTGAAGGTTTTGGCTGAGAAATATTTTTCTTTTGAAGGAGCATTGTTCTATGGACAAGAGGATCTCATTCTATTATATTTTCCTACAATATTTATCTTCCATTATGGATGTTAATTTCATCTTTTCTACATTTTATGATGATGGGTTCACATCATATCTGAAAACAATAAGGAGAAGTGTTGAGAAATATTAAATCTTAGTGAGTACTAGGGGACGGCATGAAAGTAGTATCAATCAAAAAAAAATTAATGTATTGTGTAAAATAAGGTAAAATAAAATAAAAAATTTCATACCGTAATAATCAATAAAATAAGTGAATATTTTATCGATTCTCTTTATACATGAGTTGCCTAAGAGGATATGATCAATGAGTAAGGTAGGTCATAATACATATGAAAATCCTAGCTTTACCTTGAAGAACATAAATTATATAATCCTTTGTAATTTGACAACTTTATACCAGATCTCTAAGTCGTGAGTTTTAACCCCCCTAATTTAAATCAAAGTTTAAAAATATTAAAATACAGCTAAGTTTTCAAATTTAAGATGATTTCAAAGTAAAATAAATTGTGAAGTTCAAGAATAAAATTTAAAAAAAAAAAAACTTATTTGAATAAAACACTTATTTATTGAAGTATACAACTATTTATTTATATTATTTGCATACATTATTCAAAGGATAAGAATAGACCTACATAAACAAAATAATATAATTAAATTAAAAGAATCATAAAGTAGAGACTATGACTCTTATCTGGTATTACGATTTCACTCTCACTACGCGAAAAACTGTATTTTACAGCGCTTTTTTTAATCCATTTACAGCGCTTTTTCAAAAAAACAAGCGTTGTGGACTCGAGTGCTGTAAATGATACAACAGCGCTTTTAAAAAAGCGCTATAAAACATGTAAATATAACGCGCGCTTGTTATGCACATTTTACAGCGCTTCTTCAAAAAAGCGCTGTAACATGCACCCCATTATATGAGTTATGGGTCTGCTTTTAGAGCGCTTTTTAACACAAGCGCTGTAAAATGCCCACCCATAATTTTCATATTATGGGTCTGTATTTTACAGCGCTTTCTCTACAAAGCGCTGTAAAATGCTCACCCATAATTTTCATATTATGGGTCTGCATTTTACAACGCTTTCTCACGAAAGCGCTGTAAAATGTACACCATTAAAGCGCTTTACAACAACCTTTTACAGTGCTTTTTAAAAAAAGCGCTGCAAAATGTGTGTGTTTTTTTTTTTAAACGCTGTAAATTATTTATTTGAAATGAAAAGCGCTTTTTCGCTTTTTATGGCATTTTTTTTAGAAAGCGTTGTCTTTTATCTTTGTATCCAAAATTATTTTGATCCAAAATCACTTCACAATCAGTGCACACAACAACAAAACATATTCAAATACCATAAGCAGTTCACACAATCAGAAATCAGAACTCTGTAACTTAATTAACATATATGTAACTCTGTAACTCTGTAATTTACAACCTAATTAACTACATTCAGATACATATATACAACCTAATTTACAACCTAATTAACTACATTCAGATACATATATATATATAACCTAATTTACAACCTAAACTACATTCAGATCCATATGCATGTTCATATATTGTGTCCTATGATCATTTACATATAATAACTAACAGAATATACATAATATGCACTAGCTACCATATAATATTCAGATCCCTTGCCCCAGCAACAAGCTATTTCCAGAAAATCAAATAATTTGCATGTCAAGCACATACTGACACCAGTCTTCCTTTAATTCCATCAGATCTCCTCAGAATATGATGGACTGGAATTGTCAAAGTACTGCAATATAAAAATTGAACATATTATATTAAGTTAGTATCAAATATATAGATAATTTATATATGAAAATCATACAATGCAAATACTGTACCGTTTCTGGGATAATAGTTTTATTCTTCTCAACAATCTCCTTCATGAATCTCAATACGTAGTACCCACAGTCGATGTTATTTGTTTGACGAGGGCACTTTATTGGGATCCATGTAATGTTATTAGACTTCTGCTTCGACACTTTAGCACCTCTTTGAGCTCGAAAAAACTTTTAAGGCACTATCGAATGAATAAATGTGATTATTATAGCATGAACAAACACATTATATATATATATATATATATGTAATATTAAGAAAATAAATGAATATTACTTACGTGTCGAGCATAGTCTTTATTTCGGGGTGATTACTGTAATTGCCGTGCACGGGATCCAATAGTATATAACTTCAGAGACCGCATTGATTGCAAATAGCACCCAATGTGCCCTACAACAACAAAAAATTGGTTAAGCAATTTTTGTTTATACACAACTAATAAATTAAATTCTCATCAATTAAAAAAGATAAAAATACGTACCCTGAATTATATGGTGCCAAGAACAATTGTTCATTTTCTATATTTCCTAAAAACATATCTACAATGTATTTCTTTACATCCTCTGGATCGAGTTTCCACATCGACATCTTATGCGGAGACAAGAATGAGTATTATTTTGACAATTTCCTCGTGCACACGACCTTCTCGTACAAAAACCTTCAATGAAAATTTTAAACTAGATTAATTACCAATACATTTAATTAATTACAAATAAATGCAATAAAAGTATTTTTTACCTTATGTACAAGCTGATTACAGTAGCACTCAGCTCCTTATGTTCGAGAAGTTCGTACATGTGCTCCTTTTCGAGGTATTCAACATACTCATCTCCAAATATGTCTTTATTCATGTGTACGATGGGCGAATCGTTGCTGCTGCCCATGTTCCTTTTTATTGGATGTCAAGACACGCCCCGTATTTACCAAGGCGTGGCTGACTTTTATTAGGAGCAGCAGCAGCAGCGACCGATTTTCCCCCGATCCAGATTTTTGTGTTGCTTCAAGTTTGGCAGCTTTATTACCCTCGGGCCTTTGTGATTTGACAGCTCTATTAACCTCCAATTTTTGAGGTTTGCTGCCTTTTTTTGGCTGTAGGGGTGGTTTATTTATTTGACCTACAAAAATGAGGTAAAATGTTAGTTTATTGAATCTGAAAAATGACAAATCTTAGGCAATAAATGTGACAAACCTTTTCGGGAGATGTAACTGATTTGTCTTTGGGAATCTTTTTTGGGAGGGCAACAAGGTTTGTGGGCCATCCCACGTAACTACCAATAGCGTCGCTTAAGAACTGCATATCTCCATCGTTGTCCGGTATGGGCAACGGTGCAGTTGGTTCGAAAGCAACAGTAGGCGATACTTTGACATGGCCCGCGGGGATCGGAATGTTGTGCAATACTTCTCCCGAAGTATTGTACAATATTCCTTTTCCCACCTTTCGTTGAGTAGGCGAGGACAAGTATAGGACACATGTAGTGACACCCTACATCAATAGTTAAAACATAAGTACAGTTAATATATAAGTTTGTTTAATACATAAGTAATTACATAAGCAAGTAAGTAGTAAGTAATTAATTACCTCGGGAATATTTTTCAAACCGATGTTGCAACTCCCGGTTTCACTCTCCATTTGTATTTCAGGTTGGAGCTGAACCGAAAGTTGCTTGTCTTTATTCGTATTCACCAAGAGTGCCACTTGCTCTGATAGGATTCTGAGCTTCTCTAATACTTCCTTGTTGGAAGGTTTTTGGTGCTTCTCTTGAGGAAAAAAGCTTTTGGGAGTTACGCCAAATCTTTTCCCCCTAACCCGACCGGAATACTCAGGGACATTAAATACTTTCCCAAGAATGTCCCTGCAAGTATCCTTGTTGCCTCTTGAGTTTCAGAACTTTGTTCAATAATTTCCTAAAATACATGTAATATTAAAAGATAAGTTCAATAGCATTTTTAAAAATACAATATTAAAAAATATTAAAGTGATAATATACTTACACAAAGTTCTACAACTTTTTGACATTTTCATTTTCAACCACTCCTTCTTTGTTAATACGCGCTTCCTTCCATAATATATGACGACCCAAGGGTTGATCGGCTTGGGTGTCTTTTCTCTATTCGTTAAAATCATAAACAAAATAATACAAATTAGTTACACACTATAGTTTATAATACAAATTACTTCATTATATAAAAGTGATGTTTAATTACTTACAAGTTGTTGTTCAAGGCGTGCATATCCCCCATATGTGATTTCTTGTATGGGTGTTTTCGATTGCTTGCCCGTTCGCGATTTGTCTTACTAATATTCTACATAAAAAAAAAATAGCAATTGTGTAAAATTTAAAATACGCTACGAATATGAATAATAAACACACAAATGCTAATAAATTAATCACTTACGACAAACGCCCGGTCAGAACGTTGGAAACAATGCTCTCCATTCATCCTTTGATATATAATGTTGATATATATTTTGGAGGTTCAACACTTGTGTTTCCTTCTCTATCTTTTAGATAGAAATTTGAGAGATGGGATCTAAATCCACGATGGATCTTCCCAGCAACTCTCAAAACATACGACTTCCGTTCCTCATCGAGAACAAAAGTCGTCTGCAATGAAAACAATTATAAGTAATGTATTTTACAGAAGAAAAAAAAAATTATAAATGACAAAAGAGTAGATCAAAAAATTTACTTGAATGTCATTCCATATAATATCTTTGGCATCCTTCAACGCCTTATCTCTCCAATTGTCAATTGTGATTGGGACATTTTGACGAACAACAGCCCCAATATAGCTTACAAACATGGAGCTGTTGGGGTCAACTGGCTGACCACTCTCGTTCCAGCCACCTAATAAACTCATATAGTAAGTACATGCCCTAAACCCTAAAAAAGATAAAAATCACACAGCAAACAAAGTATAGTATACCTCAAATTTAATGCCACTACTCCTTGCTTTAATCACCTTTTGCATGATAGTTGCACCACGTTTGACTTTCTTTTTCATAAATCTTAGAGGTGCCAACTTCTTCATTTTGAACTTCTATATCTTTGTTTGTATCCATTTAACTACAACAAGTTCAACATGCAGTTTAGTATAACATCAACAAGCTCAACATGGATCATGCATTATTATAAACAACCTCAACATGTATCAGTATATCTTAAAAAAGCTCAACATGCATTTTAATGATTACAAAAAATTTATAACATCAATACCTGAATAATGGTTCGAAGAAAGATGAAATGTAAAGAAAAGAGGGAACGCAGAAAGTTCACAGAAATATGGTTCACAGAAATACGCTATTGAAGAAATACGTAATGAGGGTTACGTATTTCAATGAAAATATATTGTGTGAAATGGGAGAGATGATCTTGGATGGAAATAAGGTTCGAAATGAAGGAGATGATCGTGGAAATAAGGTTCGTAATGGAAGGGATGATAGGGTTTGCAAAAAGAAGAGAAGAACGATGAAGGTTGAGATGATAGTGAAGTTTACGTAATGAAGAGGAAACTGAAGAGGTAACTGTTATATATACGTAACCCTTTTACAGCGCTTTTATAAGCCTTTTTACAGCGCTTCTTTTGCAAAGCGCTCTAAAAGGCGTCTTTAGTTAAATTTTTAAAAGGCTCTTTTTACAGCGCTTTTCCCAATAAGCGCTGTAAAAGACCTCTGTGTGTGTATTATGTTATATGAATGTTTTTTAAAGCCTTTTACAGCGCTTTTACACATAAGCGCTCTAAAATGTCTCTTTATGTTAATTTTAAAAGGCTCTTTACAGCGCTTTTCCCAATAAGCGCTGTAAAAGACCTCCGTGTGTTATTATGTTATATGAATCTTTTTTAAAGCCTTTTACACATAAGCGCTCTAAAATGTCTCTTTATGTTAATTTTAAAAGGCTCTTTTACAGCGCTTCTCCCAATAAGCGCTGTAAAAGACCTCCTTGTTTTATTATGGTATATGAATGTTTTTTTTAAGCCTTTTACAGCGCTTTTCTAAATTAGCGCTGTAAAAGGCCTTGTTGTTTTTGTGTTTTGTTATGTTATGTTATTTTGTAAACAAGCTCAACATGCAAAACCCACATAACTGGTCACCACCAAAATCTCTTCTCCTTTTATGCATCTTCTTCACAAACATCAAAGCTTACTCTTAAATCGAAACTTGGTATTCAGGATCATTGCCATGTTGCGAAAAATGGGTTTGTGTCTGATGTTTTTGTTAACAATGTGTTTTTGGGGATTCCCATGATGCGTACAAGGTGTTTGAAGAAATTCCTGTTAGAGATAGTCATGTTAGGTGTCTGATGAATATTATTTTTAAAGCTTTTTTACAGCGCTTTGTCAAATAAGCGCTGTAAAATGTCTTTTTTACTTATTTTCAAAGGGTCGTTACAGCGCTTTTATGAAAAGCGCTGTAAAAAGGATTTTGTGTTGGTTTATTTGGGTTCAATTTTGGATGACTGTAACTCAGACATTTATTCCAATCGAATTGGCACTTAATTTACATTATATAAGTGACATTAGTAGCAAACTGTGAGATGTTATAACACTCAATTAATTGTGATATGCACGCCATATTAGAATATTAGTATAAACCATTTGCCTTACTAATTGGATATAACCATTCAAATTATATAAGTGACTTAATTTGCTATTCTGCCATATTAGTATAAAACACTCAATTCAAATTACATGCATATTTATCACAATAATTCAGATTATATCATATTATCACAATAATTCAGATTACATGCATAGCTTATATTAAACAATTAAACATATACATTAAGATGCCCTTCTTCTTCTTCCTGGTGACATTCACATTTGTTTGGCCATTTACAATACGAAACGATGGATTAATCCAAATTCCCTCATCATGATCATCTCTAAGATATAAACCATCATCAGTTGAATCAATTTCATGTGGTGTGTTGTGATGTTGCAAATAAAAGATCATTTACCAACATCTTCATCATTATTGTTATCATCACTTATTTTATTGGTCGATAGGACAACAGACCATTTATCATCAGAAGGATCAGTGACATAAAACACTTGTTGAGCTTGCGACGCTAAAATAAAAGGCTCGTCTTTGTATCCCACCCTATTAAAATCGACAAGCAAGAATCCTGACTCATCAATCCGAACGCCATTATTATTATCGACCCACTTGCAACCAAATATGGGAACACGAAACATTGTGTAGTCTAACTCCCATATGCGCTCGATAACCCCAAAATATGATAGATTTGCATATATTGGGTTTTGTCTTTTGCACTTGAGACATGCATCGCTTCAGCTACGAGAGTGACTCCACTATTTTGCATAGTGGTCTGATCATCTTGTTCTTTGGTATAAAATGTGTAGTCGTTAATAACATAACCAGTGTAAGAAAAGACATGTAAGCTCAAACCATTTGCTAGCCACCTCAATCTATTTGAAATTGATCCAGGGTCTATATCAAATTTTGACATTATGTGATTTTTTAACCATGTTACAAAACTTCGATTGTGCTCTCGAGTTATCCAATTTTGATTCCTATTCATGTTCAAACGAGATAACTGATCAATGTGTATTGTAACATACGGTTGAACCTCATCATCATTGTGCAGAACATACAATTGTGTCTGCTCCCATTCTGTCCTTGATATAGTCAGTAGTCTCCTTCCAGTTATCCCTTCTCCTGATAGTCTTACTGAATGACGAGACATGGGAAGCCCTATGGATTCAACATTGGACAGATATTCAGTACAAAATTCAGCAGCCTCTTCAACAATGTATCGTTCAGCAATACAACCTTCTTGTCGACTTCTACTTTTTACGTACCCTTTTAATATTTTCATATATCGTTCTATCGGATACATCCATCTCATATAAGCTGGCCCACAAAGTTGTGTCTCCTTAACCAGATGAACAGTAAGGTGAACCATTATATCAAAAAACGATGGTGGGAAATACATTTCAAGCTCACACAAAGTAACAACAATTTCCCTCTGCAATGTCGGTAATTTCTGAGGGTCGATCACTTTACTACAAATTTCCCTGAAGAAGAAACATAATCTAGTTAAGGCTAGTCGAACTTTTCAGGTAAAGTGGAACGTATACCTATGGTAGCAAATGCTCCATTAGAATATGACAATCATGGGTCTTCAAACCTTTTAACTTGAGGTCTTTCATACAAACCAAATTTTTAATGTTCGAAGAGTATTCTTCTAGAACTTTAACTTCGTGTAGAAATTTACATAAACAATTTTTTCCTTTCTAGATAGAGTATGAGCGGCTGGAGGTAGATATGTGCGATTTCCTTTCTTTACTGGAGCCAGTTCATTTCTTATTCCCATATCGACCAAGTTCAATCTTGCGTTGACGCCATCTTTAGACTTTCCTGGAACATTGAGTAACGTACCAATAACACTATCAAATACATTTTTTTCAATATGCATCACATCGAGGAAATGTCTTACATACAATGACTTCCAATATGGCAATTCAAAGAAAAATTGACTTTTTCTTCCACCCAGTTTTCACCAGCTTTCCGCAAAAGGTTTGCCAAATTTATTGGTCAAACCTTGTACTTTTCAAGTATTTGATATCCAGTCGGTGCTAAAGGAGCTTTACCTTCCTCTGATTTTCCATTGAATGCATTTTCTCCACCCACGATACTGATGACTATAAGGTAAAATCTACGATGTCCAAGAAACACATTCTTCTTACAATGTTTCAACCGCATCCAATTTGTACTCTCTTCACATATAGGACATGCACACTGACCTTTAATGCTATATCTTGATAAGTTACCATAAGCTGGAAAATCATTAATTGTGCCGAACAACATAGCCCTCAAATTGAAACACTCTTTCCTATACCCATCATAAACTTCCACACCTGTCTCCCACATAATTTTTAAATCTTCAATTAAAGGAGTCAAGTATACGTCGATATCATTCCCCAGTTGTTTGGGTCCAGAAATTAACAGAGACAACATCATAAACTTACGCTTCATACATAACCATGGAGGTAGGTTATATATTACCAAAATCACAGGCCACGTGCTATGTGAGATGCTTTGAAGACCATGTGGATTCATTCCATCAGTAGAAAGTGCAAGTCTTAGATTTCTTGACTCTATCCCGAATTCAGGATACCCGTGATCAATTTTTGCCCATTGTGGGGAATCTGCAGGGTGTCGAAACATTCCATCTCTAATTCTTTCATCTGCATGCCATGTCAAGTGTTTTGAATCTTCTTCACTGCGATACATGCGCCTAAATCTTGGTATTATAGGAAAATACCACACGACTTTTGCTGGAGTAGATTCTTTCTTCTTATATCGAGAGACATTGCATTTCGGACACGCCTTAAGTAGTTCATATTCGTTTCGAAATAAAATGCAATCGTTAGGACACGCATGAATCCTTTCGTAACTCATTCCAATAGAATACAAAATCCGTTTAGCCTCGTAGGTTCGACTGGGAAGTTCATTATCATCTGGCAACATATCTTTTATGAGTGTTAATAATTCTGTAAAGCTTTTATCAGACCATCCATTACTCGCTTTTAAGTTGTACAACTTTAATATCGCTGACAGTCTTGTGAATTTAGTACAACCATTATATAATTCTTTCTCTGCATCACTCAACAAACTTTCAAACATTTTAGGACAATCTTGAAGATCTTCTTCAACTGCTTTTGCAATCTCATCAACTCGGTCCGGCTCATATGTATCTGTATCGAAGTCAGTTGAAGCATATGTCGAACTATTCTCAAAATTAATGTTTCCTTTTTTTTTTCTCACCATGTCTTATCCAACATGTGTAGCTTTGATCAATTCCATTACATACTAGATGTCCTTCTAATTCATCTTCTCTAACACGTTTTCCAAAACAACATTTTAAACAAGGACAAACTACTCTATTTGGATCTTTTGCATTCTTCACTACAAACTCAACAAACTCATTCACTCCAATTTCATACTCTTTTGACAATCGATTGGCTGAAATCCATTTCCTATCCATATTATACCACCTATATAAATGCAGTAACAAAAATAATAAGCTTTCAAAACATATCAACAAGTTTCAAAAAGAAACCAATATTAACTAACAATTTCAAAACAGAACAGATCACGTGGTATGAGTTTTTGACAATTTCAAAACATAACAGATCATGTGTAGAAGAGATTTAATATATATATATATAACAATTTTTAGTAGATTTTAATATATATATAACAAAACATAACAGATCATGTGTAAAAAATACCTGAGACAACGTAGATGGCCGCACAGTACGTAGAGGATATTAGGGTTCCCAACGTATATAATTATTTGAAAGATGTAGAGGATATGAGGGTTTCCAACGTATATAATTATTTGAAAGATGTAGTTTACAGCGCTTGTGAAAAAAGCGTTGTAATAGGTAGTTAAATTCAATGAAAGCGCATGTATTTTACAGCGCTTGTGAAAAAAGCGATGTATTAGGTAGTTCAAATATTTGGAAGTGCATGTGTTTACAGCGCTTGTGAAAAAAACGCTGTAAATGATACGCGAAAGCGCTTCATTTTACAGCGCTTTTATGACAAGCGCTGTAAACGCCTTATAACGTTATGCGCAAACGTTATATGACCTACAACAGCGCTTGTTTTACAGCGCTTGTGAACAAAAGCGTTGTAAAATGCTCCATTATTTTTAAAATATAATTACAACAGCGCTTGTGTTTAGCAAGCGCTGTAAAATGGGCGCTATTAAATGTCATTTTTGGTGTAGTGTCTACATTAAATAGCTAAGGAGTAATTCAGATATACTCTTTTAGTTCTTCAATGCTAACATATAGAAAAAAACATCACCCTAACAACATAGCGAGTTATGAAAACTCAATAACATATAATTTATAAAATAATTTAAAAATATTTTTCAGCTACGTCGGTGTGTTTAAAAATGGAAACTCCTCTCAGTAATAATTCTTTAAAACAGCATCATAATATAAGATAAAATTTGCATTCTTTAACCAAAGTTTTGCACTATACACTTTATTGTACATATGTATATATTTATATATGAACTACATTTGAAATCTTTAAGTTATTGAATTAATCCGCTCAAATGTGAGTCACCTTGGAGATATTAGTCTATTAGTAAGGTATATCAGACGTTATGACCGCAAAAGGCGTTCCACTTGTTATTCCCTTACTAGTCCTAGTCCTCCTTTATTAAAGAATATTTCTCCCGTGTAGAAAAGCATACAATGAACTCATCATATATTTGTTAACTTATTCTTAAAACTTATATATGTAAACTTATATAGGCATACATATATATAATCACAAGTTAAATGGAAAGTATTAATCATAAAAATATACTAACATACATAACTACACAATAATAGTACAATCAACTTACAACTATAACAATGAAAACAACAATTTCACATCAAGTTCCTACAAAATGCGACATCAAATTTTAAGATCATTCCTAGAAGAATTAGAAGTAATTGATGATGGTTTTAATTTCCTAATTGATGTGATAAACTTTAGGGGATCGAAACCAAGCCAAAACAGTCAAGGAAACATTTAAATCACAGTCCCAAACTTGGTAAAATTCGCTCAACGAAAATCAAATTAGCTAAGTGAATCTGAAACAGAAAGAAACTCATTTCCAGATAGAAAAATTTGCTCAACTAATTTAAATTTGTTCAACAAATTTGATAGGACGCAAAATTTTGTTTTATGAATTTCAACGTAATCCCTTGCCATTCTAACTCTCAAAACCCCATTTAATCATCAATTAAATTAAGGAAACGTTACATTGCAACCCATATCAAAGCACAACACTCAAATTCAAATAATCTGTAGATACAAATTCACTAAGAAACATATAAACCTTTACAATAAAATTCTAGAAACAAACAACTTCTAACACACTCTAGAGAGATATTGAGTTGGGGTTTTCAATGTTACCTCAAAGATAAGATAGATACCAAGCTTGCTTTCTACATTCCTTCACTTGAAAGATAATACAAATATTTAGTCCTAGTGATAAAACAATAAAACAAATTATTTAGTCCTAGTGATATAATTTCTAATGCAATAAAACAATCATGCTAGTAAGACTTCTAGTACAATTATGTAATCCATTTTCCCAAAAACATCTCAACTCATAAATAACCTTGAAAGATAATACAAATATTTAGTCCTAGTGATAATAAATAGAATGCTAAAAATATAAAATAATAACTATTAACAATAAGATGAATAAATTGATCACATAATGTTTGGAGTGTACATAAGTTATTTGAGAGATACTAGTATATATATGCAAGAGGTGGGTTAGAAGTCATAACCGCGAGAGACGTCCCTACTTGTTATTCCGTTGCAATTTTCCTTCCTCTCCAAAGAACAATTCGTCTTTTTCTAAGGGAACATTAGGCAATACGATGTTGTGGATCCAAGTTTTTGGTGGCTCGCACAAGAAGATTGTTGGCCTAGGTCAAGGCTACCATCGAAAAACCAACTACAAGTAGTCCTATGTCAAATTGGTTGAATTCCAGGACCGTAGTTTGGGGTGCAAACTATTTAAGTACAATTAATAATATAACTATATAACTATATATATATATATATATATATATATATATATATATATATATATATATATATATATATATATAACTATATATATATATATATATATATTAAAATAAAATAAAAACAATATATTGCACTAAAATAATTATTATATATGTGGCATGTAGTCTGACCTTTTTAAGTAAATTGACTTTTTTAGAGGTCTTATATGTCTAAGAAAAAAAAGTATGACAGTCTGATGTAGACTAAGTCGTAGGTCCCTATCAGTCGGTCTAGCCTATTCCCCATCCTTAAGGGAACACGAAGTGGTGGGGATGATAAGATATCACCGGCGGATCAATGGTTAAAGTAGAGAGGAGAAGATGAGATGAGAGAATTTAAGATATATTTGGATGCTCAAAGAAATATGAGAGTATTAATCATAAGACAAGTTTTTAATATGAGATCTTATTAGGTGATATAATTTGTGTTCTTGAGTGTATTAGTCATAAGACAAATTTTAATGAAGCACAAAGAAATTTATGAAACATAATCATATTCAAGCACGTTCATCATCCTCAAAACTAAAAATGTTCATAATCAATATCATTTATCACCAAATTAGAATGTTAATTGATGATAAATTGACAAAACTGAAAAAAGAAATATTGTTTTAAATGATCAAACAAAAAGAAAGTGGGACATAGTATAAAAGGAAAATTCTCATATAACACAATGAACAAAAGTAATATTGCGAAAGAGCTAAGTTGACATTGTTCATATGTGCAAAGACAAATTGATCATGTATTTCAATCATATTCATGCTTATTCAAGAAAGATATTCATAGTTGAAAATATTTAGACATGAAGGCAATAAGAAGAAATTCTTCTACACTACAAATATAATGGATAGCTTAATGCAAAATCATACATCATACTTTATAGCTCATTACAGGCTATCACAAGCTCTCAAAAGAATGATCGAACTCCTTTATCATATTCATATATGATGCTTTCATACTTATGATGACATCTTCATACAAGAAAAGAATGATCATAAACATTCAAATGAAAAAGGATGATAGCCTATAATGACGAGGATGTTTACTCAGATTGCAGAGGACGTTCAAGCAACTTACTCAAACATATTGGGATATGTGTTCGATAGTTATATGTGTCATTTACAACAACAAGAAATCTTCTCAAGTCTATAAATAGAAGGTGCTTCAAGATGCAATCTCTAAGAGCTATAATCAATCATAATCTACTAATGCTCTTTTTCCTAGATTTTATGATGAAAACATTTGAGTGTGTTCTTAGTTCAACCTATCTCAATAGTGTTATAATTAGATCCAAACAATCATAATTTTTTGTTGTAAACATCATCAAGTTTGTCTAGTTGAGAAAAAACATAAGTGATTTGTGTAAGCATGTTGAGGTTAAGAAAATACAAGTGTATAGTCAAGTGCGACTAGTGAAAGAAGTTTAAGTTAAGAGATTTCTCAAATTACTAATGAAAATCTCTCTGTTGCGACGACTGGATTAGCCCACATTTAGTGAATCAGAATATTTCCTTTATGTGATTTCCTTACCCTTATATTTTAGTATTATGTTGTTTCATTAAATCACACCTTGAAATATAATTTTGTTCTTGAACTATCTCAAAACACAGAATAATTATTTAATTTTGAAATGAACTATTTTTCTCCTATCAAATTATTGAGTTATTATTATTTTTATTTTTTTTATATTTTCACTTTCTTTTCATTTTCCTATCTTTTTCTTTATAAACCTAACAAATTGTAAAAAAAACGTAATGACTTAATTGTTCCAATTTACTTTTTAGAGACTAAAAAAATTACTTTTATTTTTTCATAACAACTAAATTTGGTTTTGCGTATTTTTTCTTCTCAAAGACCAATCATCATATATATAATATTAAATCATGAAAGAGAATCATTTGTGGACCAAATTATCTTCAAGTTTGATAAGTATCATAAAATTAAATGTTATTTTTTAGGGTTATAAAATTAAAGGTTAGAACGAGGTTTTCACTTCTATTTACCTCAACTTATCTGACCACTCTATTAATTATAATTAATAAATACATTAAACAAATGCAATTTAATTTATTATTGAAATCAATACAATTAATCATTTAAAAAAAATGTGTTCAGCTCAATTGACACATTTGTGTCTAGTAGACCGGTACTAATAGTGCGCCAATATCTTTAAGTTACACTTCCTTTTTACATTGTAACTTATTTGAATAAATAATTCATTTATTTATTAAATTTTTAAAACTATTAACTTGATTGAATCAAATCAACTCATTTTCCACCGATTTAGTTTGGTTTGGATTTTATGAGTAAAGATTATCAAAATCAAACCAAATCAATTATTTTTGATTAGTTGGAATTTATTGTCACTAAAAAATCAAACCAAACTGAACCGTTGGAGCCTTAGGAGTAACTAGTAGTCTTGGGTTATAATTGAGATAGACAAATCATGATCAAGCCCAAATTTTTACTTCGTGTATATTATTGATATAACATGTGACAATAGTTTTCCAATAAATGCTTTAAATAACACATTGTCTATTTAGTCGAGACAAAAGAGCTTCATGATGGATTGAGCTTCATACATGTGTCCACCTTGCGACTTGAAATATACCTAATAAATGTTGAGTATAAGGTAATCCATAGATGCATTGTAACTATCGAAGATGGATTGAGTTCCAAGTATATCTATCTTTTCAATCCTTTTCACAACTCAAATGATAAAATTGAAAATCTTAAAAATAAAAAAAAAGACTAAAAATAATTGAGTAAATTATAAATGACCAAAATCATATTTTAACTTTGGTACAAAGTAATTGCCGCCGTTTAACACTGACTGATCTCTGTCTATGAACCTATTGGACTCAGTGGATTCTCCTCTCCCATGCAGATTTTCTCTGTAAACAAGAGTAAAACAAAACAAAGATTATGTGGCCATGCAATCCAAGCAGCAACATCTTAGTCATATAAGGGGAAAAAAAGACAAAAATTAAAGATAAAGAGATAGGTAGATTTCTCTGGAGTTGTAACTGGCTGTCTACAAAACCCAAAACTTATAAGGTACATCATCTTGTTATGATCACATTAAAGTTAGATGACACATCATAGAGATCATGGTAAACTAAATTTTTGTTACAAATGGGAATGGTACACGAGAAGAAAAGCATAAAAAAAAAAAAAAGAATCATCAATCTACTACACTAAATTATAGAACAACAACACAGGCAAGTAATTGCCAATTTGATTACATCTGCTCTACATCAAACCAGAAAAGAAGGGAAGTTCTTTGATAAATCACTCTGACTCGTTGCAACGCCAGATCACCACTTGTCAAAACTGCTTTTGCACCTCCTTCGATGCGAGTTTGAGAAACGAACACCCCATCACCGTTGTTGCTCTTGGTTTTCAAGGGAATTGCCTTGCTGCTACTGGCAGTACTCACAATTGGACATGAGAGAAAATCAAGAGGATTTGACTCGCATTGTAGTACGCATGCGTCTATAGTCAGTCTTCCGCTTCGATGTAGCAAGCAACAACCCAGCTCGGCCTTCACAGTTAAGTTTGCTAGTTTGCAGGTGGAAAGGAACTCGAGTGCACTGCTCAGGCAAAACGAAAAAAAGCGCATACCAAAATGATGCTAAAGATGAAACATATGCTGGTACTTTACAAGGAGTTCTTTCCAAGCTGCTGGATAATGGTTGAGATAGAAAACTCTATAATCAAATACATTGCCTTATCACGAGGATAAGAAGCATGGTTATCAATACATGTGAATCGTATCTCAATTTAATATTAAATAGAACGGTATTAAATTGAATCCAATCGATACAAATTTCTAGTGTGTATCTATTTGGGCATGAATCACATCTTACATCTCAGTTCAGTATGATGAATCCTCATTCACTATGATGACTATCTATTCATTCTATTGAATGACTACCTAAACATAATTACGGTAGGCGGTAGCCAACTACCTTTTTTGTCAACTTTGTAACAAACCACTTTTCTTGGGTCATTTTATTTATGACTGAACTTTGAATTATTGAGGTTCATATATGATATACTAGCTTATAATTTTGTTGTTTCGCTTGTGTTTTCACTTTAAAATGACATTTTTATTAGCATTGTATATTACGATTCACAAAAATTTGATTCACAATTCAAAAAACAGGTTTTCTGATTTACAATTTGAATCTCGATTTGGTAACCATGCTTAAAAGCATTCAGTAAGATTTGACCAAGAATCTTATCCATTTGAAATCCAGCAGAGCATGGAGGTGGCTCCTAGTTGGCTACCAGTTCAAAAGTTGACTACAAAAAAAACTATATTTAAGGGATGCAAACCTGTCGGAGCCTCGCGGGCAAGTGAGCATGGTGTCATCTGGAATATCACCTGCACCAATCTGAACAAAGAACATTGGTTCTAGAAAAGCACGTATGGGAAAATTTTCTATCACTAACACTTACTGTTTCTTCAGAATAAAAAGTACATCAAGCAGTGAAGAATTCGTGAGCTGGCGGCATTTGGCAGAGACATAACAAGTAACCAAAAACAGTTGATTGTTTTTATAGTTCGTTTAAAATCCTTTAACACAGTTCTGAAAAAAAAGTATAAAAAACAAAAACTTGGTTGCAAAAACTTTTGGCACCCAATTTTTCTCTCAACGAATAATCTTCATGGAAGGAACACTTTCAAACATGTCTGCAGCCACAAAATCACTTCAGGTATGATTGTTAGTTGCAGAAGAAGCGGCACTTTCTATTCTCCATTTTGTGTTGTAGTCCGAGTAGTGTTATGAATTGCAAATGGCAGACCATAGTGGGCAGGCGAAAATCCTCCATGTTAAACCACCATAAAACGCCATGGCGCGACCATCCTTCACAAATTGGCTATGACGGTTGTCAAAAAATCCACCACTGCAATCCGCCATAGCCGATATTTTACAACACTCAATCCGAGCAAATTCTTCCTGCAGGGCATTGGATGTCTAAGCAATTCTTCCTGTGCTTATGTTCCAATTCCATTTTTAAGGTTTCTATCAATTTGGTTTCCTAATCATTCCACCAATTTGTCGATCTTACTCTAACGAAAGCTACTCCTCATGTGTCGACAATTATTAAATCCAACCCATGATGTATAAAAATTTGTTAAACTCATTTTTTGAAGCAATACTATGTGAGTTACAAATTAGTTTGAAATTTGCTTCCATGTCTCATGTTCCCCTTTATTATAACTTTTGTATTTTATATTAGGTTTTAAAAAGTATGACCTGTCAGTGTAAAATAATTTTACACTGACATCCAATTAGAATTCACTACTTTGCCACATCACCCCACTTTTGTATGATTATTTTGAAACTAATAATGTGACTTGGAAAAATGGTGGGCTTTAATTGGATATCAGTGTAAAACTGTTTTATACTGCCAACGTATGACCATTAAACTCTTTATATTAAATATAAGTTTGAATAAAACGAGATATATATAAAATATAAAGAAAATATCATTAAGTAAACCACAAAATAACAGCAAAAGTAAACAAGTAATATATTCATGGAATCACCTAGAGACCAAAGGAAAATCACCTAGAGGCAGAACTTACCCAAAAAAGCAGAACTTAAAAAATATCCTGTACTCATTTGATAACAAAACCCGGACATAGATGAAAATAAAATAAAATGAACAAAGCTTTACGGATCAGTTAAATATGCATATTTTTTCGATTATACAATACAACTAAATATGTTTTATTAGATTCCACCACCACCATATACAATAAGAGTTGGATAACTGACCAAGCAGAGTGGTTTATTAATTTGAATGTTCGAGACACGATGAGTTCCACCAGCTGCTATTAAAATGGTATCACCTGGCCTGTAAGAAAGAAAGCAGTAATTAGAAAAATTGAACGGAGGAAAAATTTAGAATAATACCCAAAATAACATTAATTTGACATGCCTTGAAGCGGAAACAGCAGTTTCAATGTTGGGAAAAACACCAGGTTCAGATAAGTCTTTAACCGATCGATCTACCCTCAGCCACAAACGAGGATGACATGCCAAGTAATTCCATCTGTGGCAAACGAGTGCGGTATTAAAGCGATCTGCAAACTCAATAGCAGCTTTATGATAAAAGACTCCACATTATGTTATTTCTTTTAATTTTTTAGCAAAAAAGTTAAGAGAACATCCAAAGTGTAAAGTACGAGAGTGAGGAGAAAATGTCTTTTGAAACAAGCAAAACAATAGAAAACAGCACAAGACCAAAAGAAAACTACAAACGCAGCAACCATGTTATAGTATATTTTCGGTATACCACCATTTAGTTCTTGAAAGTGTAGGACGTTGTCACTTTGGTCCCTCACTCAGCCAAAAACCTAAATTAGTTCACGAATCATCAAAATAGTCCCTTAAAGATCCAACATACTATCATAAAAGTCTCTGAAAGATACAACTTACTATCAAAATAGTCTTTAACCATTATACCGTCAGGGACTAAAACCCTAGACAGAACAAAACCCTAGATTTTTTTAACATCCTTTGAAGCACTCCTATCAGAATAGAAAAAGTGTGGGAAAAATACAGGGGAAAGCTACAAAAAAAAGGATGAGAAGCAGGAATGCAACCACCTAAGGAACAGACTCCTTTCAACTTATCAAGTACATTGAAATCATGTGAATGACATGAATTCCAAAAGGAAGTAGGCTAAGAGTTTTCAAACAAAGGAATACCCTGGTAAATGAGGAGGTCACTGCAAAATGTAGCTACCAACCATAGAAGCATAGGAGGCAAAAAAATCAGTCCAAATGTTCGTCTCATAATTACGCATTAAAAATCTTGCAATATAGACAGAACATTCATTAAAGAGCCATTATCCTCTTCCAAAAAGAGAATGGTGCACCAGCAGCAAACTGGAGGTTGGTGAAATAGTCCACTAAAATCAACATGTCCAACAGATGCATGCAGTGTTATTAAACTCAGCTCGGACCGGAACCTGACCGGTCTGAGTGTCTCATCGAATCGGACATGCATTCAAGTTCAACTTGGAACAGACTTGTAAAACACGGCCGGTTTTTGAATTTTATATAGATAGGTTCATGTGTTGCAACTAGCAGCCCACTGGTTCGACCACTTACCCATTGACCGAGTTGATGACTGGTCAGAGTTAAATAAAACTGGATGCATGGCCAAACCAAGTAACTAATTAAAAAAATATAAAAAAATTAAAAAATTAAAAATAAAAACCAACGCAGGTCAATGTTAGAAATGATGATGGGTAGTGAAATTTAAGCTACAAATTTTGACACTCCACCAAACAAAACACCAAAAATTGTCTCAAGACTAAATCTAAGGTTTTCATTTCTCAAATCACAAGAAAACTTAAATCAATGCTAAACACCAATTACTCACACCCTTTGAAAACAGGAAGAAAAAAAAAATTCAAAATCTAGTTCATGTTGCAAATTACCACCCTAAAGGAATGTCAACAACCACAAATCCCAAAAAAATCAAACAAATTAACAAAATTAAAGAAAACAAAAATCTGGGTATTGTTGAATTGAACAAAAACATTGAAATTTTAAGTAAAAAATAAAAAGGGTTATACCTGGAATAGGGGGAAGGAAACTAAAGATATGCATAAGACAACCATCATCGAGATTATTGATAGGAGAATAACAGAAAGAAGAAGAGGTTTTTTTCCTTTGACACCTTTTCCACTGTTCCTTGTTATGTTCTTGTTTTTGCTGATTTTCCATTACCGTCATGTTCCTCTGAAAGTTGAACCAAGTCTGTGCTTTTATCTCCTCCACCGCACACTCATAAGGCAGTGTTTGGTTGGGTTTTAATACGTTTGTTGTGATCCATTTTTTTTGTTGAGTTTAATAATTCTTAGACGACATATGACTTTGTTTTGTCACGTGCAGAGGTTATTGGCCCAAATATAAAAGAATAATCAAAATTAGATTTCATACCCTAATATTTTGATTCCTATCTAATAATTCTTGAAAATCTAATTTTTCTCTTTCGTTTTTTTTTTTTATTAAAAATATTTGGATTCATTTTTACTTCACAAAAATAAGAAATTTTCTGTATGAAATTTGGTTTTTTCTAAAAATTCAATTTAAAAATTAATATATTAATATATAATAAAAATGAAAAATAAAATTACATATTAAATATTTTAAAAATAAAACTTTTGGTATAAAAAAATTTGCAAATAAAAAATTTTAAAAGTAAAATTTTCAATATGTAAAAAAAAATTAAAAAAAAAGTCATACTAAAAATAGGGTATGAATTAAAATGTGAGGTATGTTCATCTTATGTATGAAAATTTCCTAGGTATCTCTTTCATTGCCTCCATATCCAATATTTTACACAAATTATTTATTTAAATTTTTCTTTACAAACTAAATATAAAAAAATTGTCCTACTTCATCATCGTTAATTTGTATTTTTAAAAATTTAAGTTAAATTTTCCAATACATACTACAACAACTATGTATGTTTGTTGAAAGAAATTATATGTCCGAGAAATATTTTTTAAAGTTTTTTGTTTATATTTTTTATTTTATTTGAAAAAAATGGCACTCTGTGTTTAACTCGTATTTAATTGTCGAGATAACTCTATGCGTCTTGGATAATATTACGAATTTTACCGTTGATATGCACCATTTCCAGACCAATGTCTGAAGTTGAACAACCAGACCTAGGTATTGAGAACAGACCTAACATCATTTTTCAATCTAAATTCAATGTCAGTAGTGTCTATGAATGGAACATAGATGATATGTCCGAATACAATATCCCAAGTCTCCTTCAACAAATGACAATGGCATCAAATGTCTACAAAACCAAAGCTAATACACCCGACAAAGCCATAGTTGAACTCCTAATAGCAAGATTCTCAGACCAGCTCAAAGGATGGTGGGATTACCATCTCACACCCCTCAACACTTAGAAATTTTGATGCAATGATTTGGACATCCTTTTCAAAGTGATTTACTCAATCTTTTTACTTCAAATTAATCGTGAATCTGCAAAAGAGGTTTTACAAAAGGATGTCCAAAACATTGCATCAAAACAGATTTTCGCCAGATGGCAAGCAATCCTTAGTATTTTTTATTTTGAAATTGAATTTATAAAAGGAGACCAAAACTCAGTTATAGATTTTCTAACCACAGAATTTCTCCAAAACAGGACTTGAGAGATGCCCAGAAAATCCAAAAGAATAGATCTAGAAGGACCATCTACAAGAAAACCCAAAACCCATTTCATTTGCAAAACCCATCAGATCTTGGGCCCAAGCCATCGAAGAGGATGAAGCCCAAAACCAAATTCAAAAATGGCTTGACAGCCAACAAGTTTCTCAACCTAAAAACATTGAACCAATAAAAGCTTCAATAGCAGAAGAAAAGATTTGTTTACAGAAAATCACAAAGCTCTAAATGGTCCAAAAGGAGATTGAATGTCTCTCAAAAGGGACTGCCATTTCTTCAAACTCAAGAGAAGGGAGACTCTTCATCTTCAAAAACCCCTTCTCAAAACATTCAAAATATTATTTCCAAACTTTTACATGAGGAATCATCCTGTAAAAACATTTCAAAACTCCCACAGAAGGAAGTTTCAAAAATGATTTTAAAACAAAATGAATCTCAAGTTTCCTTGACAAACTTTAAACCAAAATCTGAGCATTTTGTTAAAACAGAATTTCAAACAATTTAGACAATAGAGGACTACTTTTACAATAAAAGTCCCCAATTAGTCATTTCAAATATTTTTCCAGAAGGCTGGTTTTTCAAACCACGTGATTTAACAAAAACCCAGCCTTACTACAAATATATTCTTAAATTGACAGGATCTGTAACAATTCAAGATAACCCAAAAGAATGCTCAGTGGCCTATTGAACAACAAAAATCCACAAAATAATCTCACCTTTAGAATGGGGATCAACCCTTCATACCCCAAAACAATTCCTACTCGATTTCAAAACCACAATAAACCATTGTAGGACTTGTTAAGACAAAATCTCAATTAAATGTTTTGATGATAATAAAACAAAAGATTAATTAAAGATTACTAATTATGATTCTAAGTGTTTTGGTATTTAACATGTGCATTTGAGTGTGTTAAAACAAGATTGGTATCAAACATCACAAATCAGATCTCATTAAAATCAAAGAAAGCAGTTCTGGAAAACGAAGATTGATCTTGAAACAGTTCTGGAAAACGAAGATTGATCTTGACTTATTGCTGAGAAACGAAGAACGATCTTCGTTTATGGCAGAAACAAAATAATCAATTTCCTTGTAAAAGATCAATCCTGGAAACATTATTCATCTCATATCCTCATATAGAATCAACAAAGGATCAATCTAAGTCACATTTGTTCCAGAATTTGAAGAATCAAAGACATGCTTCAATAAAAGCATAATACAAGATCATTCTTCAAAAGAGGCAAGTGCGAGTACAAGGCTACAAGCTATAAAGTACACTATTGATTGTACCTTTCTAAACCTGAACACGTGATTGAAAAGCATGTACTCAAATCAAACATCTGACACAATCACAAAGTACAAGTTAGTTCATCGCAAACAAATTCGAAGATCAATCCTGGTTCTCAAGATCGATCTTGGATATAACTGTGATTACTCTTGCTTTATGGCAGACTTTATCCAACAATTGTTTCATGACAGTTGGCTCTATTTCAACGGCCATATGAGTTGTTCCAAGCCTTCTTGAAGTCTATAAATGCAGCTTCAAGATGAAGAACTAAACACAACTCAAAGCACCAAGCAAAAGATCAATCATTTCAATCATACTCAAGTGTCTCAATATCTTTCTTATAGCTTGTTGTCTTTTAATCTTTGTGTTGTGTAAGAATCATTCACAACTGAGTTCTATTTATAGAATATATTTCTCAAACAAGAGTTGAGTAAATATCCAGATTCTAAATAGTCTCAAATCCACCACTTTGTAACTCAAGGTTATTTTGTCAAATCTTTAGTAAATTGCAAAAATCCTTTCACGTTTTGAAAGGTAACTTGTTAAAGCCTTTCCAAAACAGTAAGGAGAACTGAAGAAATCCTTTCTAGGTAGAAGGGTAGGAATTGTGTAAAGATCAAGATTGATCTGTGAAAAAAGTGTGATCACCAAGAACAATCTTGCCTTTGAGCACATAGTGGAAAATCTCACTCTTGGGAGGACTGGACGTAACCTGTGTTTGGGTGAAATAGGATAAAATACCTGTGTAATCTTTTTCTCTCTATCCTTGTTTATTTTGTGCTTAAACAATCATATTTGGATAAAATTGATTTTATTGTTTTAAAGCAAACCAAGATTAATCTTCCACAAAACCAAGATCGATCTTCATCACTGCCAAGATCAATCTTGGATTGAGATCTTATTTTAAAAGCAAAATTTTTAAAAAGGGACAATTATAATTCAAACCCCCTTCCTTATAATTGATATTTCTACTTCAATTGGCATCAGAGTCAGTCTCTAAGATTTAAACACCCAAAAAGTGTTAGAGCAAAAGATTAAAAAAAAAATGTCAAAAGCTAAATACATAGCTGAAGGAGGGTCTTCAAACAAACCACCATACTTTGATGGCCCAGATTATTACTTCTGGAAAGGCAAAATGCAGCTGTTTCTAGAATCACAAGATACAGGTATGTGGAGAATCATCACAGATGGAGACTTTATACCAAGAATAGATCAAAACGATCCAACATCAGCTGAAAAGAAAGAAACATATTGGACAGCAGATGAAAAATCCAAGGTACTCTTAAACTCAAAAGCTCAACTGTTTTTATCATGTGCTTTAAGTAGGGAAGAAAGTGAAAGAGTAGATGAATGTGATACGACCAAGAAGGTATGGGACACATTGCGAACTCACCATGAGGGAACGAGTCATGTTAAGGAAACAAGAATTGACATTAGTATCCGAAAGTTTGAATTGTTTGAAACGAATGAAGGAGAAACAATCGATGAAATGTATTCAAGGTTCACAACTATAGTGAACGAAATGCGTTCCCTTGACAAAGCTTATTCAGTACAAGACAGGGTAAGAAAAATCATGAGATGTCTTCCAATCATATGGAGACCAATGGTGACAGCTATAAGTCAAGCAAATAATCTAGAAGTACTGGGCCTAGAAGAACTTATAGGAACTCTAAGGGCACATTAAGTACTATTACTGGAAGATAAACCTGTAAAGAAAAGTAAAGTAATAGCCTTAAAAGCATCTCAAAACTCACCAAACATTCAACAAACAAATGAGAAAAGTGATTTAGAAGATAGCCAAGAAGATGCTGATGAAGAAATTGCTCTTCTCACAAGGAAAATACAAAGAATGATGAGGAGAAGAGATCAAATCAAAAAGGGTTCTCTAGACAAAAAGGACTTCAAAAATGAGATTGATAAAAGCAAAATCACTTGCTTTGGATGCAACAAACAAGGACATTATAAAACTGAATGTCCATCAAACAAACAAGGACCAAAGAAATTTCCTTTCAAAAAGAAGTCAATGATGGCAACCTAGGATGAATGCGATGAATCATAAACAAATGAACCTGAAGAAGCTAATCTGTGTTTAATGGAAAACATTGAAGAAACATAAGTAAAATCTGAACCATGTCTCAAATGGAAATCGAATTTGATAATTTGTTAAATGATTCAAACTTTCTCATTCAAAAATGTAGTTCTTTTAAAGAAAAATTTCACAAAGAAAAAGAAGAGAAAGAGAAAATTCAGGTTATGAATGATAAACTTAAAAAGATCATTCAAAATCTGAAGGATTCTCAACTTACAAATCTGGAAACTGAAAAAATAGAAAGCCAAGATCGATCTTCATCTCAAACGAAGAAAGATCTTCTCAAGGCTGAAGTTGAAACTCTTAAGAATGATTTAAAAAAATTTATTAAAGCTACTGAGACATTCAGAAAATCATGGGATCCTAAGTAGGGATATTTGATAAAGCTGTGCTTGGTTTTGACAAAACTCAAAAAAACAAAATGTATGAAACTTCTTTTGTTCCTGAACTAAAAGAAGGAAAATGCAAAATCAAATGTTCATATTGTGACAAAATTGGACATTTAGAATTTGCATGTTACTTTAAAAAAAAGGGATATAAAAAACAAGAATAGAAGAATCCTAAAAAAAGAAGAACATTTGACAGTAAAAGCAAATTTTTCTGAAAAACTGAAAAAGCAAGATCGATCTGGAGGCTTATCAGAAACAACTAACATTCAGTTTTTTAAACCAGTTTCAAAAAACACTAAAGATTCTTCTCAGTCTAAAACTGATCATTCTAAGAAATCATTTAACAGTAAGAAACCAGATTTTAAAGCTAACTCCTCAGGACCCAAAATCAAGTGGGTATCTAAGAACGATATAACACAATATGCAGGATGGATCTCAAGATGTCAAGAAAAGGCCATGGTTTTTGGACAGTGGATGTTCAAGGCATATGACGGGTGACAAGAACTGCTTCATGTCATTTATCAAAAAAGATGGAGGGTCCGTAACATTTGGAAACAACGATCAAGCTAAGATCAAAGGAAAAGGAACCATAGGTAAAATAAATTCTGCCAAAATCAATGATGTTCAATATGTTGAAGGATTAAAACATAATCTTCTCAACATTAGTCAACTCTGTGATAATGGCTTTGAAGTTGTTTTTAAACCAAACATATGTGAAGTGAGAATGGAAAATTCTGGAGAAATCATATTTTCTGCATCCAGAAAGAAAAACCTTTATATTTTATATATTGAAGAATTACCAGTTGAATCTTGCCTCATGTCCATAAATAAAGACAAATGGATATGGCATAAGAGAACTGGTATGAAAACAATTTCAAAACTTTCAAATTTAGATTTTGTTAGAGGACTTCCTAAAATAAGTTTTGAAAAAGATAAGATTTGTGAAGCTTGTGCAAAAGGAAAACAAGTGAAAACTAGCTTTCATTCAAAAGGCTTTATATCAACCAAAAAACCTCTTGAATTACTTCACATTGATCTTTTTGGTCCCATCAAAACCACAAGTTTAGGAGGTATGAAATATGGATTTGTCATTGTTGATGATTTTTCTCGATATACATTGGTGTTGTTTTTAAAACAAAAAGATGATGCTTTTGATGCTTTAAAATTTTTTTGTAAAAAGGTCCAAAATGAAAAGGAATCCAAAATTATCAATGTAAGAAGTGATCATGGTGGTGAATTCATTAATGCATCCTTCAAAACATTTTTTGATGAACTTGGCATCTCTCATAATTTATCTTGTGCAAGAACTCCACAACAAAATGGAGCTGTTGAAGAAAAAATAGAACATTACAAGAGATGGCAAGAATGATCTTGGAAGAATCAAATGTGGAGAAGTATTTTTGGGTTGAAGCTATAAATACCTCATTCTACATTTTAAATCGTGTTTCAATCAGAAAAATGATAAATAAAACACCCTACGAAATTTGGAAAAATAGAAAACCAAATATTTCATACTTTCACATCTTTGGTTGTTATTGTTACATCTTAAACAACAAAGATAACTTGGGAAAATTTGATGTGAAATCGGACAAAGCTATATTCCTAGGATACTCAACAGAATCTAAGGGATATCGCGTGTTTTATTTAAGAACCAAAACTGTTGAAATGAGTATACACATTTTATTTGATGATCTTGATTTAAAAAAGAAAGATGAAGAGGAAGAAGATCAATCTGGGCAAACACAGCAGGTCGATCTTCAGGAAAACAAGATTGATGAACAATCTCCTTTTCCAAATCCTCCTAGAAGCTGGAAACTAATAGGTGATCATCCTCCAAATCAAATCATTGGAGATACAGCTGATGGTATTAGAACAAGAATGTCATTTAAAGAAGATGCAAACAAGAATATGGCAATGATATCTGAAGTAGAGTAATAAAGAAGCAATAATTGATCAATCTTGGATTGATGCAATGAAAGAAGAACTTCTTCAATTCGAGAAAAATAAGGTATGGACTCTTGTTTCAAACCCACAAGATCAAACAATTATTGGAACACAATGGGTCTTTAGAAATAAGCTAGACGAAGAAGGAAAAATGGTAAGAAATAAAGCAAGATTGGTTGCTCAAGGGTATAATCAACAAGAAGGAATAGACTATGATGAAACCTTTGCTCCAGTTGCAAGGTTAGAAGCTATAAGAATTCTTCTTGCATATGCATCATATAAAAATATCAAACTTTTTCAAATGGATGTTAAAAGTGCATTTTTAAATGGTTTTTTAAATGAACAAGTTTCTGTTTGTCAACCTCCAAGCTTTGAAAATCAGAAGAAACTAGATCATGTTTTTAAACTTACAAAAGCCTTATATGGATTAAAACAAGCTCCTAGAGCTTGGTATGAAAGATTGAGTTCATTTCTAATCAAAAATAATTTTTCCCGTGGAAACATTGACACAACACTTTTTAAGAAAATAAGTAAAAATGATTTACTCATTGTTCAAGTGTATGTTGATGACATTATCTTTGGTTCAACAAATGAAAAAATGTGTGAGGATTTTTCAAAACTCATGCAAAGTGAATTTGAAATGAGTATGATGGGTGAATTAAGATACTTTCTTGGGCTACAAATCAAACAACATAAAAATCATATTTTTATTTGTCAAGAAAAATATATCAAAGATCTCGTAAGAAATACAAGATGAATGGAAGCCAAGACTATAGTCACTCCCATGCATCCATCATCCTCATTAGATAAAGATGAAAATGGACAATCAATTTCTGAAAAAAAGAATATAGAGGTATGATAGGATCATTACTATATTTAACTACAAGTAGGCCTGACGTTGTTTTCGCAATAGGTTTATGTGCTAGATTTCAATCCTCACCAAAAGAATCTCATTTAACAGCAGTCAAAAGAATTTTGCGTTATCTAGTAGGTACTACTGAGCTTGGCCTTTGGTATAGCAAAGGTTCTCGTTTTGATTTTGTAGCTTACTGCGATGCTGACTATGCCGGTGATAAGATGGAAAGAAAGAGCACAAGTGGTGCATGTCAATTCTTAGGGGAAGCCCTAATAAGTTGGTCATGTAGGAAGCAAAATACAATCGCCCTATCAACTATTGAAGCTGAATATGTCTAAGCTGCAAACTGTTGCTCTCAAGTCTTATCGATCAAATATCAACTTGAAGATTATTCAGTTCGGTACTCTCATATTCCAATATATTGTGATAATACTAGTGCTATTAATTTATCTAAGAATCTTATACAACACTCAAGATCAAAACATATTGAGATAAAACATCACTTTATTAGGGATCATGTGAGTAAAAAGGAAATTGAATTAATCTTTGTTGATAGAAAGAATCAGTTAGCTGACATTTTCACAAAGCCCCTTGTTGAAGAAACTTTTAATTTCATCAAAGAACATTTAAAAATCATGCAAAATCCTGGTCAGGATCGATAAAAACTCAAACCAGATCATTCTAGTCAGAACGAAGAACGATCTTCGTTTTTTGCTAAACTACTCAAGATTGATCTTCGTTCCTCATCATCACTAACTATTAAAATTACTCTTTTTACTGAAATGACTGTTGCTTTTAAAAAGGGTAACGACTACTCATGATTGCTCAGCTACATGCTTTCTCTTTCCTCCTTCCCAATGCTTAACTGCCCCATCCTATCAATCCCACGCGTGGCACTTCATCCTCTTCTTATTCAACTACTCAAGATTGATCTTCGTTCCTCATCATCACTAACTATTAAAATTACTCTTTTTACTGAAATGACTGTTGCTTTTAAAAAGGGTAACGACTACTCATGATTGCTCAGCTACATGCTTTCTCTTTCCTCCTTCCCAATGCTTAACTGCCCCATCCTATCAATCCCACGCGTGGCACTTCATCCTCTTCTTATTCAACTGCACCCAAAACAAAACGGTCATCCTCTTTCTTCTTTCACTATTCAAATTCCTTCTCTCTCAGAACTCATCCTCTACCTTTCCCTTAATCAAGCCTCTATTCCTCAAAAATGGCTCGTACCAAAACCAGGGCTCACAAAAATCCAATATCACCACTACCATCATCATCCTCCTCACCTCCAGTTCGTTCACCTTCCCCAGTTCGTTCTCCATCTCCTCCACCCAAACCAACACCTCCTCATTCATCCTCTGAAAAAACATTTTCAAACTACCTATCTTCTTCCCCAGAACCCTGTCCTCAACCTCTTTCAACTCAGCTCCATCCCTTATATCAATGTCTCACCCCTTCTGTTTCTCAATGCCCACCTCATCTTTGCACTACAATGAACCCTAGCTCCAACACAAAATCTTCTCAACGAAGATCAATGCGCATCCTAGCAAGCATTGGTACTTCCAAAAACAAACAGGTGGACAACACCATTCACACGACTTCTGATGATGAACCTTCATCACCTCACCCTAATCCAGCTCCCCAAATGGCTCCTACTCCTCAACCAACTCCATCATTGTCTCCACACATTTCAAAATCTCCAGACACACAAAACCCTGTCTCATCATCTCCAAAATCCTCTTCTAAACATCCTTCACCAAAAAACACACCAAAACAATCAAAACCCAAACAAACTAAATCCAAATCTCCCTCCACACTTTCTCAGTTTTTAGCCTCCAATAAGCTTAAAATTCCCAAAAAAATCTCAGAAAAAACCACTCAGGATCGATCTTCCCTCCTCAGGAACAGTCTTTCCCCTCCCCAGGAACGATCCTCTCCTCCACCAGAACGTTCTTCTCCTCATACTTCACCCCAAGCACGTTCTTCCACCAAAAAAACGTCCTCATCCTAAAACTTCCACCCAGAAAAGCACAAAGGGTACCACCAAAACAAACCCTAACTCCTTCCCTAAACACTCCTCTTCAAAAATCCTCATTCCACCTCTGATTTCTTCCAAACTTCAACCAGTCTTTTCTGAAAAATGGGCTCAACGCACTATTGGTATTGGACGTATTTTTGATTTTGACAAACTTCCACTTGAAGAGCTCCCCATCCAGCATCATACTGATTCCCTTGGATGGATGAATTTTTTGAATATTTCTGATTGTCATTATCCACAAGTCATTAGAGCCTTTTATTGCCAAGCTGAAGCCTTTGAAGACAAGTCTCTTCTAGTGTCAAACCTAAAAGGTATTGAAATTCGACTTGATCCTATAATCCTGGCTGATATTTTGAAACTCCATTCTGAAGGTTTAACAATCTATGGCAAAGATTGGTACCAGGCCTTAAACATTTCAAAAGAATAAGTGTTTCAAGAGCTATTTGTTGATGGATCTACGAGATGTCTTTCTGTTGACTTGAAACCTTTGCCAAAATTTTTTAACAACATCAGCCAGCACAACATTTTCCCTCACTGTGGCAGTCACGAATTCGTTTCTAATAATGACGCTCTTGTCATCTATCATCTTCTTCATTGCAAGAAGTTAAATCTGCCATATATGATTATCCAGCATATGATTGCTTCAATGAGAAAGGATTATAAGCGCAATATTGTCCCTTATGGCATGGTGTTTTCCAAAAATTTCAGAAATTTTGAGCTCCCACTTTCAACTGAATCCTCAGTCATCAAAATTTCTAAATTTTCCGCCAAAAATCTCTCCCATACGAAAACAGCTTCCCACCATCCCACCCTCACCACAACCTGCCTTTACACCATCCTCCAGCAAACGCAAAAGGACTGAACAAATCTCTGTTGCACACCCCACATCTGACTCCCAAGAACGTTATCTCCCTCATCTCAATACTGAAGAACGTTCTTCCTTTCATGTTGTTTCCCCACACTTGAATCCTGCCACTAACACAATTCCATCATCCACAGTGCTCTCCTTCACCGAACATTTATGTCCCACACTTCCTGTCCAAAACACTTCCAAAATGTTTCCTGTTTTTATCTCACCTCAGAAAACTGCCTCTTCCTCCCTTTTTGGAATAAGTCAATACTTAGCTTTTCCTGATCTAGATACAATTAGTCCATCTATCCCTCACCCTCCTCATTTCGCTTCCACTTCCATTCCTCCAATCAACACCACTTTTGCTACCTTATCTACCTTCTGCACATCTACTACTCCCTCCACAAGCGCTCCCATGGATACTCATCAACGTCCCTCAAAAAGGTCGAAATTGGAAAAGGAGTCGTCACGAGCTTACAAGAATATTCCAAGGATTTTTGACGCTCTACAAACCATAATTGCACGCCAAGCTCATCAGGTAAAGGAGCAGGCAATTCTGCGTGACTGGATGGCAAATCAGCTTGCCCCTAAGCTGGGACTCGAACCACCTATGCCAAATCCTCCTCCAACATTTCCAGCCATCCCTCAGCCTTCTTTGTCTCCATCCTCTGAAGGATCTTCCCCGTCTCTGTCGTTTTAAGTTTTTTTATGTTCTCCTATTCCTTATTGCTGTGACAAAGGGGGATAAATTACCTTAGATTTTAAACACTGAATATGTAATGATTTGCCTATGTTTACTTGTATTTTTTTTTGTTTTTGAACAAACATGTAATGATCGAAAGATCTTCTTTTTTGTGACATGAATGAAAATCATTATTTGGTTCAAATATAAGCACGAATATTGAGGGGGAGTTTTTATTAAAAAAAATTTCTGAATTATTATCAGAATCAAATTAAAAATCTAAATTAACATGTTTGTCATTGTCAAAAAGGGGGAGATTGTTAAGACAAAATCTCAATTAAATGTTTGTTGATGATAATAAAACAAAAGATTAATTAAAGATTATTAATTATGATTCTAAGTGTTTTGGTATTTAACATGTGCATTTGAGTGTGTTAAAACAAGATAGGTATCAAACATCACAAATCAGATCTCATTAAAATCAAAGAAAGCAGTTCTGGAAAACGAAGATTGATCTAGAAGCAGTTCTGGAAAACGAAGATCGATCTTGACTTATCACAACAAGAAAACAAGCATTTTGTGAGGGCTTTTGCCCTCACAAAGGGGTATAATCAGCCACAAAGGTGGCTTTTGTTGAGGGCTTTTGGCAGCCACAAAGAAGCTGGTCACAAATTTTTGTGAGGGCTTTTGCAGCCACAAAGTGCCAGAAACAGGTTGACATTTGTGAGGGCTTTGTGTAGCCACAAAAGACAGGCATTTGTGAGGGCTTTTGCAGCCACAAAAGTCTGCCTTTGTGAGGGCTTAGGGCCGCCACAAAGGACAGACTGATTTTGAATCCAACGATTATGTGAGGGCTCAGGCGCCACAACTCCCTCCTTTGTGAGGGCTTAGGACCGCACAAATGAACTCCAGATTAAAAAAAAATATTTTGTTGAGGGCTTAGGCCGCACAAAATTATACGTATATTCAAAAAATTAATTTTTTTTAAATTCAAAATTAATTATGTATTTATAATTTTATATATAATAATTAATATAAACTATAAATTTAAAATTTAAATTTAAATTTAAATTGTAAGTAAATTAAAATTATAATTAAATTATAATTAATAATTAAATTTAAAATATAACCTATCATTATAAATTTAAATTTAATATATATAATAAACTAATCTGAATATAATTAAAATTAAAATTAATTTTTAAAATAAAATATTTAAATTATATTATATTAAAGCTTAATTTAAATTACAAATAAAAAAAATTAAAATTAAATAAATTAAATTTAAATAAAATTAAATTAAATATTAAAATAAAAATAATTATTATATATATAAAAATATATAATATTAATTATAAATAAATTAATTACCACAAAATCAAATTATAAAACATGCATTCCAAAATTAACAAATAATGTCTTACAAACCCAAATTTATAAATAATGTCTTGCAAACGAAATGTGAAACACACATAATTAACTAAAAGACAACATAAATAATTTGTTCATACAACCCAAAATAAATTATGAAATTATTTCAAAAATGACATCAATCCTCATAATAATTCCTCTGATTCAGCTCGCACTCACACCAGTCTTCATTTCCTGCCATGCCCGACGAAAAGAGTCCCTCATATGTAATTAATTTTGTGTTGGAGGAAGACATTCATTGGTTTGAAATTGAATTCATCTTCAATCGCACCACCACTATGTCGAATGAGGAAGCCCTAGCTGGTTGAGGTTGATTAAATCTGGTCTGATCAACCACTGTTGGCATAATTGCGTCGGTATGCAGGGTTTTGATGATCTGGTTGAGGGTTGAGGAATTTGATGTGAAGAGGACGGAACATACGGATAATTATGATAAATATTGTTGTTGTTGAAACATTGGCGGCTGCTGCTTGTACTGCTGAAGGCAGAGTTCGGAGGATCCTGGTGTTGCTGTTGGAAATTTGGAGGCGTGCTGCTGCTTCTGGGATATTGAGAGTAATTTGGTTGTTGCTGGAATAGTGGTGTTGAGGCAAGTATTGAGGCCGAGGCGGAACTGCTGATGAAACACAGGAGGAAATGAAAATTGTTGTTGTTGAAATTGTTGTTGCTGCTGAAAGCTGCTGGCTGCTGCTCTTGAAACTTTTGTTTCCACTCCTCATTCAATTTATCAATTGCGGCTTGTATCAGCTGTTGTGTCTTTTCTTCTTGCTCACTTGCCCATGCTTCTTAACTGGTCAAGATCATTATCTATCGACGGACGATGAGATCGATCCGTACTAGCATAAGAAGAAGACGTCTCATTCTGAATATAGCCGTTGGACCTTTCTTAAAGGTTGATTGATAACTACCGGCACCCAGCACACGCCCTTTGTACTTGCCACCCACTGATGTGCATAAAACTTGCGGTCTCATATGTTTCCGCTGCACGTGGACCAGCTCGCTGAGCGGAGGAAGAGTAGCTTGATGATCATCCATTCTTTTATGATTTGTTGAAGTTGTTCCTATATAAATATAAAAAAATAAAATAGTTAATAATTAATATATAAAATTATAGGTCTAATTAATATATTAACAATTATATATAATAATTACCTGAATATTTTTGATAATTCATCAGTATACTTCATTTGTTTCAGGTTAACATGAAGATAGCGATGTATCTCAGCCTGAGTGACCTCCCTTCCAAGTTGCTTTTCCTAAAATATTAAATTAATGTCAAGTTTATAAGTTGGTGAAATGTGATGATTATTGGAATATAAATTAATAGATATATATTATAAATAAATATAATTAATAGATATATATTATAAATAATAATACATTACCATATCAATAGTTTAATTTCCCAGCAGACATGGAACCTCCCCTTATGAGTACTGGTACTCCTCTCAGATGCTCTGTTAGTCTTATGCTTTTTTCTCTCTTCTGTTTGTAAGCATCTGTGTTCCCCATTTCCTCCAAAAGCAGTCCAAACATTTTCACCAATCCAATTAGGCCGTTTTTCCTCCCCTTATTACATGCGTAAGCAACATAGATGAGAGAACGCTTGAAAGCGATGGTCAAATGAGAGCCAAAACTGCGGCAATCATGCTCTCTTTCCAAGTACATTGGTCTGTTGTTTGTTGAAATTTAAAAAATATTAAAAATATAATTAGTAATTCAGTAAATTAATCAAATGTATAAATAATAGTAATTAAATAAATAATCTAATGACTTACTTTGAAAACAATGTAAAACTGATCAAACTTCCCTAATTGAGTGTCTTATCCTCTTTTATCTACCCCAAGACAACATGGTGTTTATATTTCTCTTGTATTGACTTTAGCAAATGCCTTTGCAGATGATTTAAAAGGAAGATATCTTCAAAAGTTTATATGCAAATAAATATAAAAATAAATTAATAAAATTAATAAATGTAATTACAATGTCAATAATAAGAAATATCCATGCATCCTCCAAGCCATGCATCCTCCAAGCCATGAAAATAATAATGAAAAATTAATAATGTAAAGGAGATTAGAATTGACTTTAGCAATTAATACTGGAACTGGTCCACCAAGCCTAGCTTCACTTGCAAGAATGCACTGAGAGATGCTCCATGGAATCAAAAACCCAAGAGGAAATACTTTCTCCAACTTACATAGAATGATCGGATGTCTTTCCATCTTGATGAGATCTTATCATAGAGTGTTGAAGAACACAATTCTTGAAATATTGACTCACTTCAATAAGTGGGTTTCAATACATGTGGTCGGTAAAGCACAAAGGCATAGGAAAGACACTCTAAAAATAATATGAACAAATCAGACTTTTCCCCCATGCATCCCTCCATTAATCCCCACATCAGCACATCTTGCCAAAATTAGAACAATAACCGTCAGAACGTCTCTTCAGCTCTAATGATCCACGATAAACAAATCTTAAGCTCATACAGTAGATAAAGTGTATTCGCACGAGGTTATTTAGGGTCTTGCGGTTTATGTTCCAGCCAACACAAATCTGGTCTGCACGGTATATATGACCTATGTCTTTTCTGGCTTTGTCATTATCTTTTGTTTTCCTTTCACATTCATATCACAGTATTAAATATGTTGTCAAAGAAATTTTCTTAATATAGCATAACATCGAGATTTAATGTCTAAAAGATTATCTTTCCAATACGGTATGATCCTTCCAAATATACATCTTTTAATGTCCAATCTGTGCACATTGTCCGTCAACCTGTGTTACAAGCCACAACATTAACAACTATGTACCTTTGCATATCTTTTACTATTATTCCAAACTTGTTCTGATGTCAAACTTAAGCGGGGGTCCTAGACTTTCTGCATAGCCCTTCATAAATGCAGCTTTGTTCCTTCTAAATGCATACAGCAGGTTAAACCTAGATGCGAGTCAAAACCAACGATGCTTTCCCGCCAAATTTTAAAAGTAATGCTTTTGTATCTTCCATAACAAATAGGACAAGCAATTTACCATGGGTCCCCATCCTGACAACCATCCAATAAGCAGGGAAATCATTAATGGTCCACATCAATGCAGCTCTCATCATAAAATTTCTCTCCGAGCAAATATCATATGTCAAGACACCATTCCACAACCTCTTCAAACGTCAATCAAAAGGTTGTAAAAAAAATATCAATACCAGTTGTAGGATTAGAAGGACCTGTACACAGCAGCTAAGAACATATAAGTTTAGCATACACATTATTAGGAGGAAGATTGTAAGGAGTAACAACCGCCAACAGAATAAGGAGTAGACGATGCTTGTATGTACGGCTAAATCCATCTGAGGATATCCAGTCTCATTGCGTGGATCTGCGCAAATCAGGATGCATTGATCAAGTGTTTCCATGCCTGACCATCAGACGGTGTCGCAACTCGCTTGAATTTCTTCTATTCTCATAAGCTACTCATATTTCCTGCAGTTTGTATTGATGCCAAACAATCTCTGCAATCTTGATACAATAGGTAGGTAACAATTGCTTTCTATGGAATTGATTTTCCTCTACTTACCCTAGAGTTATTCCTTGGTGATACCTTTGTTGTTGACATAAACTGCATTCAACTAAGTTAGCATCTTCATACCAAATCATTGTCATAATACAACATGCACCTTTAAACACAACAATCAATCCTCTTGACACCTAATCCTGAACTTTGACAGTAAACTGTTTCGCATCATAATAACTTTGCGGCAACCACTCTAACAGGTGTTGCGTCTAGCATCATTTTAGTCATCAATCCAAAGCTAAATCAGGAACATGATTGAACTTTAGACCTAATAGTCTAATACACATCGATAACTTGAGGTTTGAAGAACCTTCAAACAACGGTTTATTTGTCTCTTTCAAAGACCATAAATCTCTGAGCTCTCATTGGGAAGTCCATCGGTATCGTCCATATTGATCTTCATTGATGCAAATTAACCCCAACAGCATCCAGATCATATCATTCATCGCCTCAAAGTGTTTGATAGTTATAATAATCTATACCTAACATGGTGTACTACTTGAAGGGCCTGTGTATAATTCTCCATAATGTACTAGTATTAGGCGCGCCCCGGAGACTCTTCTCCATGATTAGTCCAAATCCAGTAGTTAGGCCATAATCCATCTGCATCACAAATGCACTCTTATTTCATCTTCACTTTTAAACCGTCTACATCGACATAAACAACATGGACCATCTCATTCCCCCTTCATCTTGGACAATTTTTTGCACTCTCTTCGCAAAATTCAGAAAGTCTTCACCTTGTTAGCAAAACGTTGTTTAAGACCCTTTCTTCCAGGAAAATTCCTATCGTACATCCAACTACGGTCTAAATCTATATATAATTATATATTATATATGTGTATATATATATATTTATCGATGTTTTTATATATTAATTGCTTTATTTTTCAAAAGCATATATATAAATTTTGACATATTTATATGTCAATAGGGAGCATGCATCTGCACACAATAAATATATTATTATCAATACAATAATAATATATAAAACCGAAATAAAATTTTAAATTATATATATATAATATATATATATATCAATACTATTAAAAAATATCAATACTAACAAAAAAATATCAATACTAACAAAAAAATAAACATTATTATATATTAATTTGCAAACAATATAATATTACAAACCAATATAAAAATATCAATACTTATAACAAAAAATAAATAATTAATATCATAAATTTTAATAACGTTTTTTTAAAATCACATAACTTTGATACAAACCTATATAAAATTTTAATTGATGTTTTTTAAAAATCAAGACTTATTTATAACAAAAAATAATAATATCATCAATTTTAATAATGTTTTTTAAATAATAATATATTAAAACCAATATATCTTAACCGTGGTTTGAAAACTTTAATTTATCATATATTAATATGTAAACAACATCATTCCTATTTTTTAAAAAAAATTTATAAAACTAATCTAAATATAAAATATTACTAATCTATATTTAAAAATAATATATAATATTACTAATCTAAATTTAAAATAATAAAATACTAACTTTGATGCCGAAGTAGCGTCTGACTTCAAGCTTTCACTCACGTACGATGCTGCAAGTCTTCGAAATAATTAACAAGCACTGTAAAAATAAAAATCATAACATTAATTAGTTATATCAATTAAAAAATAAAATTATAAAACTACATATATAATATAATTTATACTTACCAAATTAAATGAAGCTTGTAATTTTGTGTAGAGAGAAGGAGGAGAGAATGGTTAGAATGAGTTGTAGAGATAAGTTGGATGTGAAAAAATGAAGGAGGAGGGGAGAAAAATATATATAGGTCACGTTGAGCATTTGTGGCGGCCCAAAGCAGCCACAAATGCCAATGGATACATGACGTTTGTGGCGGCCTGGGCGGCCAGAAAGCCAACGGCTATAATGCCATTATGTGGCGGCCTTTGCCGCCAGTAATTCCAACGGTACAATCAGTGTGACGGCCTAAGAGGCCACAAACTCCAGCTGGATTGGGCCTCCTTTGTGGCGGTCTTTACGGCCACAAATGCCACGTGCGCGTTCCCTTTGTGGCGGCCTTTGCAGCCACAAATTCACTTGTCCCGTCTTGCCTTTGTGACGGATTTGGCTCTCACAAAATTGATTTTTTTGTGGCTGTAAAGCCCTCACAAAATCCTTAAATATTTAACTGGATTTTTGGCTGCCTACCCTCACAAAATCACAATTGGTTGTGATTTTGTGAGGGCTTAGGCAGCCACAAATCTAGTTAAATATTTAAAAATTTGTGAGGGCTTTTTCAGCCACAAATAAAGACCAATTTCAATTTTGAACATTTGTGAGGGCTTTTTCGG